>CM050173.1:97049352-97337981 GCA_027410445.1 Discoglossus pictus | reverse complement strand
AGTCCTGCTTTTTCCCTGTCCTGCTTGTCCCCTGTCTTGCTTGTCCCCTGTCCTTCCTGTCCCCTGTTCTGCTTGTTCCCTGTCCTGCTTGTCCTCTCTCTTGCTTGTCCCCTGTCCTGCCAGTCCCCTGTCCCCTGTCCTGCTTGCTCTCTCTCTTGCTTGTCCTCTCTCTTGCTTGTCCCCTGTCCTGCTTGTCCCCTGTCCTTCCTGTCCCCTGTCCTGCTTGTCCTCTCTCTTGCTTGTCCCCTGTAATGCGTGTTCCCTGTCTAGCTTGTCCCCTATCCTGCTTGTCCCCTATCCTGCTTGTCCTCTCTCTTGCTTGTCCTCTCTAATTCCTGTCCCCTGTCATGCCTGTCCCCTGTCCTGCTTGTCCTCTCTCTTGCTTGTCCCCTATCCTGCTTGTCCCCTGTTCTGCTTGTCCCATGTCCTGCCTGTCCCCTGTCCTGCTTGTCCCCTGTCCTGCTTGGCCCCTGCCCTAATTGTCCTCTGTCATGCCTATCCCCTTTCCTGCTTGTCCTCACTCTTGTTTGTACCCTGTCCTGCTTGTACCCTGTCTTGTCTGTCCCTTGTCCTGGTTGTCCCCTGTCCTGCCTGTCCCCTATCCTGCTTGTCCTCTATCTTGCTTGTCCCAAGTAATGCTTGTCCCCTGTCTTGCTTGTCCCCTGTCCTGCTTGTCCCCTGTCCTGAATGTTCTCTGTCTTGCCTGTCCCCTGTCCTGCCTGTCTCCTGTCCGGCTTGTCCCCTGTCCTGCCTGTCCCCTGTCCTGCTTGTCCTCTCTCTTGCTTGTCCACTGTCCTGCTAGTCCTATATCCTGCCTGTCCCCTTTCCTGCTTGTCCTCTCTCTTGCTTGTCCACTGTCCTGTTTGTACCCTGTCTTGCCTGTCCAATGTCCTTCTTGTCCCCTGTCCTGCTTGTCCCCTATCCTGCTTGTCCTCTCTCTTGCTTGTCCTTTCTCTTGCCTGTCCCCTGTCCTGCTTGTTCCCTGTCCTGCTTGTCCCCTGTCCTGCAAGTCCCCTGTCTTGCTTGTCCCCTGTCCTGCCTGTCCCCTGTCCTGCTTGTCCCCTGTCCTTCTTGTCCTCTCTCTTGCCTGTCCCCTTTCCTGCTTGTCCTCTCTCTTACTTGTCCCCTGTCCTGCTTGTCCCCTGTCCTGTTTGTCCTCTCTCTTGCTTGTCCCCTGTCCTGCTTGTCCCATGTCCTGCTTGTCCCCTGTCCTGCTTGTCCCCTATCCTGCTTGTCCTCTCTCTTGCTTGTCCTCTCTCATTCCTGTCCCCTGTCCTGCCTGTCCCCTGTCCTGCTTGTCCTCTCTCTTACTTGTCCCCTGTCCTGCTTGTCCCCCTTCCTGCTTGTCCCCTGTCCTGCCTGTCCCCTGTCCTGCTTGTCACCTGTCCTGCTTGTCCCCTGCCCTAATTGTCCTCTGTCCTGCATGTCCCCTTTCCTGCTTGTCCTCTCTCTTGCTTGTCCCCTGTCCTGCTTGTCCCCTGTCTTGCCTGTCCCTTGTCCTGCTTGTACCCTTTCCTGTCTGTCCCCTGTCCTGCTAGTCCCCTTTCCTGCTTGACCCCTGTCCTGCTTGTCCTCTCTCTTGCTTGTCCCCTGTCCTAATTGTCCTATATCCTGCCTGTCCCCTTTCCTGCTTGTCCTCTCTCTTGCTTGTCCCCTGTCCTGCCTGTCCCCTCTCCTGCTTGTCTCCTGTCCTGCTTGTCCCCTGTCCTAATTGTCCTATATCCTGCCTGTCCCCTTTCCTGCTTGTCCTCTCTCTTGCTTGTCCCCTGTCCTTCTTGTACCCTGTCTTGCCTGTCCCCTGTCCTGCTTGTCCCCTGTCCTGTCTGTCCCCTTTCCTGCTTGTCCCCTTTCCTGCTTGTCCCCTTTCCTGCTTTTCCTCTCTCTTGCTTGTCCCCTGTCCTGCTTGTCCCCTGTCTTGCTTGTCCCCTGACCTGCTTTTCCCTTCCTGTTTTTTCTCTCTCTTGCCTGTCCCCTGTCCTGCCTGTCCCCTGTCCTGCTTGTCCCCTGTCCTGTCTGTCCCCTGTCCTGCTTGTCCTCTCTTGCTTGTCCCCTGTCCTAACTGTCCCCTGTCCTGCTTGTCCTGTCTTGCTTTTCCCCTGTTCTGCTTGTCCCCTGTCCTGCCTGTCCCCTGTCCTTCTTGTCCCCTGTCCTGCTTGTCCCCTTTCCTGTTTTTCCCTTGTCCTTCTTGTCCTCTCTCTTGCTTGTCCCCTGTAATGCTTGTCCCCTGTCCTGCTTGTCCCCTGTCCTTCTTGTCCTCTCTCTTGCCTGTCCCCTTTCCTGCCTGTCCCCTGTCCTGCTTGTCCCCTGTCCTGCCTGTCCCCTGTCCTGCTTGTCCTCTCTCTTGCTTGTCCCCTGTCCTGTTTGTCCCATGTCCTGCTTGTCCACTGTCCTGCTTGTCCCCTATCCTGCTTGTCATCTCTCTTGCTTTTCCTCTCTCTTGCATGTCCCCTGTCCTGCCTGTCCCCTGTCCTGCTTGTCCTCTCTCTTGCTTGTCCCCTGTCCTGCTTGTCCCCTGTCCTGCTTGTCCCCTGTCCTGCCTGTCCCCTGTCCTGCTTGTCCCCTGTCCTGCTTGTCCTCTGCCCTAATTGTCCTCTGTCATGCCTGTCCCCTTTCCTGCTTGTCCTCTCTCTTGTTTGTCCCCTTTCCTGCTTGTACCCTGTCTTGCCTGTCCCCTGTCCTGCTTGTCCCATGTCCTGCTTGTCCCCTGTCCTGCTTGTCCCCTAACCTGCTTGTCCTCTCTCTTGCTTGTCCTCTCTCTTGCTTGTCCCCTGTCCTACTTGTCCCCTGTCCTGCTTGTCCCCTGTCCTGCCTGCCCCCTGTCCTGCTTGTCCCCTGTCCTGCTTGTCCCCTGCCCTAATTGTCCTCTGTCCTGCATGTCCCCTTTCCTGCTTGTCCTCTCTCTTGCTTGTCCCCTGTCCTGCTTGTCCCCTGTCTTGCCTGTCCCTTGTCCTGCTTGTCCCCTTTCCTGTCTGTCCCCTGTCCTGCTAGTCCCCTTTCCTGCTTGACCCCTGTCCTGCTTGTCCTCTCTCTTGCTTGTCCCCTATCTTGCTTGTCCCATGTCCTAATTGTCCTATATCCTGCCTGTCCCCTTTCCTGCTTGTCCTCTCTCTTGCTTGTCCCCTGTCCTGCCTGTCCCCTCTCCTGCTTGTCTCCTGTCCTGCTTGTCCCCTGTCCTAATTGTCCTATATCCTGCCTGTCCCCTTTCCTGCTTGTCCTCTCTCTTGCTTGTCCCCTGTCCTTCTTGTACCCTGTCTTGCCTGTCCCCTGTCCTGCTTGTCCCCTGTCCTGTCTGTCCCCTTTCCTGCTTGTCCCCTTTCCTGCTTGTCCCCTTTCCTGCTTTTCCTCTCTCTTGCTTGTCCCCTGTCCTGCTTGTCCCCTGTCTTGCTTGTCCCCTGACCTGCTTTTCCCTTCCTGTTTTTTCTCTCTCTTGCCTGTCCCCTGTCCTGCCTGTCCCCTGTCCTGCTTGTCCCCTGTCCTGTCTGTCCCCTGTCCTTCTTGTCCTCTCTTGCTTGTCCCCTGTCCTAACTGTCCCCTGTCCTGCTTGTCCTGTCTTGCTTTTCCCCTGTTCTGCTTGTCCCCTGTCCTGCCTGTCCCCTGTCCTTCTTGTCCCCTGTCCTGCTTGTCCCCTTTCCTGTTTTTCCCTTGTCCTTCTTGTCCTCTCTCTTGCTTGTCCTCTCTCTCGCTTGTCCCCTGTCCTGTTTGTCCCCTGTCCTGCTTGTCCTCTCTACTGCTTGTCCTCTCTCTTACTAGTCCCCTGTCCTGCTTGTCCCCTGTCCTGTCTGTTCCCTGCCCTGCTTGTCCCCTGTCCTGCTTGTCCCCTGTCCTGTCTGTCCCCTGTCCTGCCTGTCTGCTGTCCTGCTTGTCCCCTGTCCTGCTTGTCCTCTGTCCTAATTGTCCTCTGTCCTGCTTGTCCCATGTCCTGCTGGTTCTCTCTCTTGCTTGTCCCCTGTAATGCTTGTCTCCTGTCTTGCTTGTCCCTGGTCCTGCTTGTCCCCTGTCCTGCTTGACCTCTCTCTTGCCTGAACCCTGTCCTGCCTGTCCACTGTCCTGCTTGTCCCCTGTCCTGCCTGTCCCCTGTCCTGCTTGTCCACTATCCTGCTTGCTCTCTCTGGCTTGTCCTCTCTCTTGCCTGTCCCCTGTCCTGCTTTTTCCCTGTCCTGCTTGTCCCCTGTCTTGCTTGTCCCCTGTCCTTCCGGTCCCCTGTCCTGCTTGTTCCCTGTCCTGCTTGTCCTCTCTCTTGCTTGTCCCCTGTCCTGTCTGTCCCCTGTCCCCTGTCCTGCTTGTCCTCTCTCGTGCTTGTCCGCTCTCTTGCTTGTCCCCTGTCCTGCCTGTCCCCTGTCCTTCCTGTCCCCTGTCCTGCTGGTCCTCTCTCTTGCTTGTCCCCTGTAATGCGAGTCCCCTGTCTTGCTTGTCCCCTGTCCTGCTTGTCCCCTGTCCTTCTTGTCCTCTCTCTTGCCTGTCCCCTGTCCTGCCTGTCCCCTGTCCTGCTTGTCCCCTGTCCTGCCTGTCCCCTGTCCTGCTTGTTCTCTCTCTTGCTTGTCCCCTGTCCTGCTTGTCCCATGTCCTGCTTGTCCCCTGTCCTCCTTGTCCCCTATCCTGCTTGTCCTCTCTCTTGCTTGTCCTCTCTCATTCCTGTCCCCTGTCCTACTTGTCCTCTCTGTTGCTTGTCCCCTGTCCTGCTTGTCCTCTCACTTGCTTGTCCCCTGTCCTGCTTGTCCCCTGTCCTGCCTGTCCCCTGTCCTGCTTGTCCCCTGTCCTGCTTGTCCCCTGCCCTAATTGTCCTCTGTCATGCCTGTCCCATTTCCTGCATGTCCTCTCTCTTGTTTGTCCCCTGTCCTGCTTGTACCCTGTCTTGCCTGTCCCCTGTCCTGCTTGTCCCCTTTCCTGTCTGTCCCCTGTCCTACTTGTCCCCTTTCCTGCTTGTCCCCTGTCCTGCTTGTCCTCTCTCTTGCTTGTCCCCTGTCCTGTTTGTCCCCTGTCCTGCTTGTCCCCTGTCTTGCTTGTCCCCTGACCTGCTTTTCCCTTCCTGTTTGTCCTCTCTCTTGCCTGTCCCCTGTCCTGCCTGTCCCCTGTCCTGCTTGTCCCCTGTCCTGCCTGTCCCCTGTCCTGCTTGTCCTCTCTTGCTTGTCCCCTGTCCTAATTGTCCCCTGTCCTGCTTGTCCTGTCTTGCTTTTCCCCTGTCCTGCTTGTCCCCTGTCCTGCCTGTCCCCTGTCCTTCTTGTCCCCTGTCCTGCTTGTCCCCTTTCCTGCTTTTCCCATGTCCTTCTTGTCCTCTCTCTTGCTTGTCCTCTCTCTTGCTTGTCCCCTGTCCTGTTTGTCCCCTGTCCTGCTTGTCCTCTATCCTGCTTGTCCTCTCTCTTGCTAGTCCCCTGTCCTGCTTGTCCCCTGTCCTGTCTGTTCCCTGCCCTGCTTGTCCCCTGTCCTGCTTGTCCCCTGTCCTGTCTGTCCCCTGTCCTGCCTGTCTGCTGTCCTGCTTGTCCCCTGTCCTGCTTGTCCCCTGTCCTAATTGACCTCTGTCCTGATTGTCCCATGTCCTGCTGGTCCTCTCTCTTGCTTTTCCCCTGTAATGCTTGTCTCCTGTCTTGCTTGTCCCCTGTCCTGCCTTTCCCCTGTCCTGCTTGTCCACTATCCTGCTTGCTCTCTCTTGCTTGTCCTCTCTTTTGCCTGTCCCCTGTCCTGCTTTTTGCCTGTCCTGCTTGTCCCCTGTCTTGCTTGTCCCCTGTCCTTCCTGTCCCCTGTCCTGCTTGTTCCCTGTCCTGCTTGTCCTCTCTCTTGCTTGTCCCCTGTCCTGTCTGTCCCCTGTCCTGCTTGTCCTCTCTCGTGCTTGTCCGCTCTATTGCTTGTCCCCTGTCCTGCCTGTCCCCTGTCCTTCCTGTCCCCTGTCCTGCTTGTCCTCTCTCTTGCATGTCCCCTGTAATGCGTGTCCCCTGTCTTGCTTGTCCCCTGTCCTGCTTGTCCCCTGTCCTTCTTGTCCTCTCTCTTGCCTGTCCCCTGTCCTGCCTGTCCCCTGTCCTGCTTGTCCCCTGTCCTGCCTGCCCCCTGTCCTGCTTGTTCTCTCTCTTGCTTGTCCCCTGTCCTGCTTGTCCCATGTCCTGCTTGTCCCCTGTCCTGCTTGTCCCCTATCCTGCTTGTCCTCTCTCTTGCTTGTCCTCTCTCATTCCTGTCCCCTGTCCTGCCTGTCCCCTGTCCTGCTTGTCCTCTCTCTTGCTTGTCCCCTGTCCTGCTTGTCCCCTGTCCTGCTTGTCCCCTCTCCTGCCTGTCCCCTGTCCTGCTTGTCCCCTGTCCTGCTTGTCCCCTGCCCTAATTGTCCTATGTCATGCCTGTCCCATTTCCTGATTGTCCTCTCTCTTGTTTGTCCCCTATCCTGCTTGTACCCTGTCTTGCCTGTCCCCTGTCCTGCTTGTCCCCTTTCCTGTCTGTCCCCTGTCCTGCTTTTCCCCATTCCTGCTTGTCCCCTGTCCTGCTTGTCCTCTCTCTTGCTTGTCCCCTGTCCTGTTTGTACCCTGTCCTGCTTGTCCCCTGTCCTGCCTGTCCCCTGTCCTGCTTGTCCCCTCTACTGCTTGTCCCCTGTCCTAATTGTCCTATATCCTGCCTGTCCCCTTTCCTGCTTGTCCTCTCTCTTGCTTGTCCACTGTCCTGCTTGTACCCTGTCTTGCCTGTCCCATGTCCTGCTTGTCCCCTGTCCTGTTTGTCCCCTATCCTGCTTGTCCTCTCTCTTGCTTGTCCTTTCTCTTGCCTGTCCCCTTTCCTGCTTGTTCCCTGTCCTGCTTGTCCCCTGTCCTGCTTGTCCCCTGTCTTGCTTGTCCCCTGTCCTGCCTGTCCCCTGTCCTGCTTGTCCCCTGTCCTGCTTGTCCTCTCTCTTGCTTGTCCCCTGTCCTGCCTGTCCCCTGTCCCCTGTCCTGCTTGTCCTCTCTTGTGCTTGTCCTCTCTCTTGCTTGTCCTCTGTCCTGCCTGTCCCCTGTCCTGCTTGTCCTCTCTCTTGCTTGTCCCCTGTCCTGCTTGTCCCCTGTCCTACTTGTCCCCTGTCCTGCTTGCCCTTTGTCCTGCTTGTCCCCTGTCCTAATTGTCATCTGTCTTGCCTGTCCCCTGTCCTGCTTGTCCTCTCTCTTGCTTGTCCCCTGACCTGCTTGTTCCCTGTCCTGCTTGTCCCCTGTCCTGCTTGTCCCCTGTCTTGCTTGTCCCCTGTCCTGCCTGTCCCCTGTCCTGCTTGTCCCCTGTCCTGCTTGTCCTCTCTCTTGCTTGTCCACTGTCCTGCCTGTCCCCTGTCCTGCTTGTCCTCTCTCTTACTTGTCCCCTGTCCTGCTTGTCCCCTGTCCTGCCTGTCCCCTGTCCTTCTTGTCCCCTGTCCTACTTGTCCCCTGTCCTGTCTGTCACCTGTCCTGCTTGTGTTGTTACAGTATTTAACACTGTACTGTACATGCATGTTGATTTTTTTTTTTAGTTTAACACTTTATTTTAGATTTTCACTGTATGTGTGAAACTGGGTTGGATGACACAGTCCAGAAGTTGAATAATCTCTTGCATTGAGCAGATATAGACAAGTTGTAAGTGTTATGCACATTAATGGTTTCTTCAATTAAATGGAGTGGTTTCTGATAATCCTTTTTTTCATCAGAATCCGGTTGCAGTGGTATAGTGACAACACCTGACCCTGGTAGGTGCTATGCATCAGTCTTATTATAGACTATGACAATACCCCTTGTAGGTATTTTTCCCACAAGCCTCTTGCTCTCCCTGGATCCATCCACACCACACCCATGATATTAATGCACAGTCTTTACCATTTCTGATTGTGCTCTGTGTATGAAATAAAGCTTTGTTATACTGTTCTCACAGTGGCAGTGTATTTTCATTGGTTGGGGTTATGGGACATCCACATACATCACATTTGTCTCGCAATCCTATATATTTAAACTAATGAGCCCTATTTACTATGCAATATATATATATATATATATATATATATATATATATATATATATATATATACAGTGGATATAAAAAGTCTACACACCCCTGTTAAAGTGTCAGTTTCTGTGCTGTAAAAAAAGGAGACAAAGATAAATCATTTCAGAACTTTTTCCACCTTTAATGTGACCTATAAACTGTACAACTCAGTTGAAAAACAAACTGAAATCTTTTAGGTGGAGGGAAGAAAAAGAAAAAAGAAAAATAATGTGGTTGCATAAGTCTGCACACCCTCTTATAACTGGGGATGTAGCTGTGTTCAGAATGAAGCAATCACATTCCAAATTGTGTTAAATAGGAGTCAGCATACACCTGCCATCATTTAAAGTGCTTCTGATTAACCCCAAATAAAGTTCAGCTGCTCTAGTTGGTCCACATCCCACAGCAAAAGCCATGGTCCACAGAGAGCTTCCAAAGCATCAGAGGGATCTCATTGTTAAAAGGTATCTGTCAGGAGAAGGGTACAAAAGAATGTCCAAGGCATTAAATATACCATGGAACACAGTGAAGACCTTCATCATCAAGTGGAGAAAATATGGCACAACAGTAACATTAACAAGAACTTGAGCTCCCTCCAAAATTGATGAAAAGATGAGAAGAAAACTGGTCTGGGAGGCTACCAAGAGGCCTACAGCAACATTAAAGGAGCTGCAGGAATATCTGGCAAGTGCTGGCTATGTGGTACATGTGACAACAATCTCCTGTATTTTTCATATGTCTGGGCTATGGGGTAGAGTGGCAAAACGAAAGCCTTTTCTTATGAAGAAAAACATCCAAGCCAGGCTACATTTTGCAAAAACACATCTGAAGTCTCCCAAAAGCATGGGGGAAAGGGTGTTATGGTCTGATGAAACCAAGGTTGAACTTTTTGGCCATAATTCCAAAAGATATGTTTGGCGCAAAAACAACACTGCACATCACCAAAAGAACACCATACACACAGTGAAGCATGGTGGGGGCAGCATAATGCTTTGGGGCTGTTTTTCTTCAGCTGGAACTGGGGCCTTAGTTAAGATAGAGGGAATTATGAACGGTTCCAAATACCAGTCAATATTGGCACAAAACCTTCAGGCTTCTGCTAGAAAGCTGAACATGAAGAGGAACTTCATCTTTCAGAATGACAACGACACAAAGCATACATCCAAATCAACAAAGGAATGGCTTCACCAGAAGAATATTAAAGTTTTGGAATGGCCCAGCCCGAGCCCAGTCCTGAATCTGATTGAAAATCTGTGGGGTGTTCTGAAGAGGGCTGTGCACAGGAGATGCCCTCGCAATCTGACAGATTTGGAGTTTTTTGCAAAGAAGAGTGAGCAAATCTTGCCAAGTCAAAATGTGCCATGCTGATAGACTCATACCCAAAAAGACTGAGTGCTGTAATAAAATCAAAAGGTGCTTCAACAAAGTATTAGTTTAAGGGTGTTCATACTTATACAACCATATTATTTTATTTTTATATTTTTTCTTCCCTCTACCTAAAAGATTTCAGTTTTTTTTTTCAATGGAGTTGCACAGTTTATAGGTCGCATTAAAGGGGGAAAAAGTTCTGAAATGATTTATCTTTGTCTAAATTTTTTACAGCACAGAAACCTGACATTTTAACAGGGGTGTGTAGACTTTTTACATCCACTGTATATATACATTTAACAATATTAATAATAGCATTAGATATCATATAATAATATATATCATATATAATAATGATAATAGAGGGTTAATAACCAAGCAAAGTCCAATTTGTGATACTGTGGAGTATTGACATTCCTCTGAGGGCCGATAACAATATGATAGGTGATACTGGAGTAAATTGCCAGTTCTTTCTCTAGTGGACTGTGATTTATCTGACCTCTCTGCTATGACCTGCCCACCTAGAGTGACCCTACATGGTATAGCTCACAGCTTCACAAGACCCTTCACAAGACCCTTCACCAACACCACTTAGCAATGCTGAAGGGGACCAGGGCAACATACATCACCCTAATCTATTCTAAACCATCAGGAGCAAAAACACATGGAGGCTGTGCAGGGGCACGTGGATCAACAGCCAACTCACCTCCATCAGGGATAATCTTCGCTATATCCATCCAGGAATGTCCCATGCCATTGCTGGTGGCCATTTGCCAAGATGAATACCCATTATCATTTAGTGACCTCCCATAGTGCTTTGCTATTCATCAATTTACATTAGTGTGGTGTATGTTCCCCTTGTCCCCTTTTGGATTGCTAAGTGATAGTGGTATAAGGGTTTGTGTACCTGAATGAAGCTGTCAGCTATACCATGTGGGGCCACTGTCGGGGTGTAGTTCATAGCAGAGAGGTCAGACAAAGGTCAAACAAATCACAGTCCACTAGAGAAGTATCTGGCAACCCAATCCAGTATCTTTGGCATACAAACCTTGTAGAACAGCACAGGCAGAGACCGAGCTAAATGTGCTGCAGTCCACAGGGTCACAGAGTCGGACATGACTGAAGGACTAAACAACAAATAATAAAATGTTCCCCTGGTACTTGATCTATGTGATGTGGCGGTGTAATTTGGCCACTATTTGTTTTCAGAATGTAGATGTGATGAGCGACATGTATATGCAATCATATATATATATTCTAGAGTACACAGTAAATCCTCTATGAGTGAGAAAGGGTTAATGTAGCAGGCAGTTTCATGTATTTGTGTTGCAATTTAATCAGGTAGTGTGTCTTTAATTGCTTTATGCATTTTGCAACAAGGCTTTTCATATTGGCATATGCATGATCATTCCAACATAAATAAATAAGACAATATTGCCTATTTTTTATTTGGGGATTGTTGTGCAATGAATTGTAATATCTTCCATTGTTTTCCCCATATTTTAAAGTCCAGTGGTGTGTTTGTATTGTATTTTACAGTGTTAAGGACTTGTCTGTAAACCCTTTGCAGGTCCTATTTGGAGTCCGTAATATTTTTGGCTACATTTGCCGTTTACGGATTGGAACGCAAGTGTGTCTATTGTAGCAATTTAATAGCGATTTGCGATTGTAACATTTACGGGCTTGAAAGATCAAAGGCTTAGCTGTGTCGGAGCTCCGATTTTGGCACAAGCTGTGTTTTTCCACCTGTAACCCACAGATCATTTGCGGATAGCTAAAAGAGGCCAATTTTAATAGCCTTACCTTTGCGGCTCATTGACAGGTTTCAGGAACTACAATTTGGCAAATTTAATAGGGCCCCTGGACTCTAGCAGCCTTATTAAATTTTGATTTGGCCAATTGAATAGGGCTCTATATAAGCACATAGCATTTTTTTTACAGATGTTTTTAGTTAGCGAAGACCTTGCTTTTAGATAGAAGTTCACTAACTAAAAACGTCTGCAAAAAAATATGCTCTGTTCTTAAATAGAGCCCTTTTCAATTGGCTGAAGAGCAATTTAATAAGGCTGCACATTTTAGTCTGTGTCTCAGTTGCCCATGCAGAACTAAGCTAAGTGTGAATAGTGTGTGAAAAAAAATATATTTCAGAACTATGATCTCTATGGTCTCTACTGACCTCAGTCAATTTTATTAACTGCTTTCCAGTTTTATTGCTTAACTCCCAAATCCAAGAGCAATGCTATATATTTACAACAAAATGGTACAAGAAAAGCCAAGATTGATAAACCTGTGACTTCCATTTTATAGATCAATGGTTCAGGTTAATTTACACTTAGTTTTACCTTAATACAGCTGTGAAACTGTAATTAAAGCGTTTGTGTAACCCAACTACAAATATTTGGTGCGTATCTTATGGCCACTGCTATATACAACTGTAGCTATTATATTTTATGTCCAGGACAGTTTAAACCCATCTGACTAATTATTATGACTTATTTATCATGATGCTACCCAATGGAATTGGGATTGGATTTTAAAAGCTCATTACTGTGCAATTAATTCATGTTTTGTTGAGAAGTGATTTATTAGGTATTATGAGCAGTTATTCTTTGCTGTGGATTATCATTGTTTTGTTTGCAGTATCATCCTAACAATTTTCACCACTTTATCAGCATAGTGCCAACTTTAATTTCTATATTTAAATGGAGAACGCAATCTATAGTACCAACATTATATTACACACTGACCTTTACACTTGTACCCCACACTCACTGGGCATACTGTTCTACCTGCTCAATGAGCTTTGAATAACTGTGTACAGTGAATATTATTTATACGCATTATTCCATATTTACTATTAATCACCTACAAACACCATTTACATATATATCATTTCATTAAAATCTACACTTTTTAGGCCACTATTCTGTCCAATAAATTTGAGTTTGATAAATTCTATAATACTAGGGGCCTTATTAAATTCCAATTTCAATCCCACAGATTTACAGGCTATATGAAGGTAACTGTGGGCTTGAAATTTACCGCAGTTACAGTGTGATTAAATTAGAAAAACCAACTACCTGGCAGAAATCCCAAAACACAAACCATGCACCCATAAGTAGCAGTTCAGACCATGATCATGATCATTTATGCAAGCCTGTAACTCCCATCATCATGATGTCAGTAAAACATGGAGGTTACATGTCAATCAAGTAGCATGTACACGTCTGATATGTGATTGTAATCACATCCCGCAATGTACAAAGTAACATAAGGGAATGAAGTAAATGTTCTAGTCCATGTGGGTGGCCTGATATGTATTAACTCCTTGATTACCAAGATTGATATAGCATGATTAAAAATATATATATATACATATTACTAATTTGCGAGCTATATACCCACAGATTTGAAAGTTTATCCTTGTGACTTATTAATAGACATGGCAAATGCCATAATGATGGGAAATTGTCATCTGTGAAATACAAAAGGGAGGCTACTTTCACTTGGTGCCAAATCTATCCTTGGTATGAAAACTCTCTCTCCTTTATGGGTACCAGTTAGAATTTCAGCATCTATGAAATGGTCCTTTAATTGTTGAACAATTAATCTGGTCCCATTGCGTAGGACTTTTTTGTGGTTCATATTTTGCAGTAACATAACAATTGCACCTTTCTTTAGCTGAAAAATATGTGGTGGCATTCCAGAAGGAGTTAATGAGTTTATGAATTCAGTAGAAACCTTTGCCTGACTTGCTTTGTCATCACCAAGTACAGAATCAGCACTGTGATAATTTATTTGTGGTGCATTAATATTTTTTTTATATTTCATTATTGAGGATCAATGTATCCTTATTTTTGCATGTTAATATGACTTCTTTGGCAAGTTCTGAATAGTCCTTGTTATTTATTGTAGTTTCGAATATAGCCGATATAAGATCTTGTTTGCAAATCATTTAAGCTGGGATGTGCCCAGTGTCCTCAGGTAAATTTGGGATTTGTTGTTTTTTTCCTTCTCCAATTGTAATTAGCCAATGATTGAAATCATTTTCTCCTTCTGATCTCATATATTGGTACAATATCTATTATAATTAAATTACTTTTTTAATTTTTTTTTGCTTGTAATGATGTCATTCGAATATCCGACACTGATGTTTCTAAATTAGGCACTGGCAGTTTAAATCCACTATGCACAGTCCTTCCACCTTCTAACAAAAGTGCGGCAATTCCAGTGGTTGCAAATGCAAGTGCTATTTCACCTTGTGCTCGTACAAAACTCATCAATACATTTATATAGATAAGTTTTTCGAGATCAGCCAGGTCCATCAAGATAGAAATAACGCTCTTTGACCATGCCATCATCTAGGGCATTTTTGATGGAATAAAATGCTTGCAATTGTAATGTATTTAAAGTTGCAAGTCTTTCTTCTGTTCTTTCTGTTTGTAGTTGAATGTCATAGTCTTCAAAGTTGATGTCTTCTATAAGACCTAGATCTGGCAGATTAAAACTTGCACAACTTAATCCATGAGTTAAAAAGACCTCTTGGATTTCCATTAATGCTTTTTATTGTGCAAACGGCTCATTTTTTCGTTGCATAAAGTCTTCAGCCATATTACTTTTAAATTTGTCCCACAATGCTAATGCATTTGGAGCATTTGAGAAGATACAAATGAATGCAAATTGTTCCCTCATCTGCCGTGGCATTTGACATAGTGCTGCTTCTTCTAGACATATTTCCCACTCTGTATCATCAGCTAGGAAGTTTCTATGTCACACAGCTAAATGAAATGATTCATATACTATGTCATTAACAGTTCTTAAGTGTTCAAAACTTTGTGCACCAGGAACATTTAAAAGTAGTAGTAAGCAGAAACGTTCAAGGTCTCTTGAACCGACCGTGTAAATTCTTTCTATTATTTTATTTCCTCTGGTTTTTCTGGGTCTCGATAATCCATTAACGAAAACATAATGACATGGAATTTCAATATATAATAATTCCCTTGCCTGTAAATCAGTTGCATTTAATTGAAACCATGCAGTTAGTGTAGTGTGGCGATGCTCACTTTGTGCTAATGCATGTGTTTAAATTCCAGCATGGAAATACACTAAATGTCTTTGTGGCAAATGTACAGCTAATCTATATACTGCATGTGATCGATCGTACATTTTTTTAAATTTTAGAAATCACCCTGGCGCACTGACATAGCGAGCATCTACATGAGATACAAGTTCATCATGTAGTAACTCAGTGCTTTCAGTATTTTCAGCACTTTTGACGACTACAGTAGCTTCATCATAGCCTTTGTAAATATATTTGTACACATATTTAACAGATTTTTTTATAAGTGCAGGCTTCTACATTAATGTGTGCATTATACTTAATGAGTAAGTGTGGATTGTAAGGTACCACATATCTATTGTCAAAGTTTTTGCCGCGAATACTGGCAGTTTGTCCCTCTTCTTCTATATAATGGATACCCATCACAATTGGCATACGTTTTGTCTCTATAATCTTTTGGAAATTCTTTTGTACATTTCTTATTTTCCATACATGGTGACTGTGGATTAATATCTCCACAGGGTCCGTGAATCATACGATGAGTTACAATCTCATATAGTCTACCATGTAGTTTTGGATCTGGTAGTTCAGCAAAAATGACTGAATCCACTTTGTCACCAGTATCTAATTTATCTTTTTATTGAAAGATTATAAGAATGTGTGCATGTAGAAGTCCTCATTTTTGAAATTCAGTAGTATAAGCATAAGCCAGACATTTGCCAAATAACTGACTGATGGTTATGTCATGGATGTAAATGTGAAGTCTGATGGTAAATTTGGCCTTGCACGTTAAAGCAGTAAGGGCCATGTCCTGGCACATTAGCAGCTAATGTTGCCCCCATAGATGCAAAGGATATGGCACTATTGTATGATCTTATATTTGTTTTGAAATTTTCATAGTTGGGAAAAGCAGGCTCAGTCATAATGCTATGTAAATCTGGTGGAAATTGTTGTCTTTCTGCAAGTTTAACCTTGCCTTTTTGACAGCAACTAATCAACTGGCCATCTCTGGGTCTTTCCTGTTTGAAATGATAAACCTCACCAAACTGTCAGAGAATATTCATGTCACCACAATTATGAACCTCTACTGCTAAAGACTTAAGTAAAGGACAATTTGAAGACCATATATCAGTGTGTCTTTGTAAGTCATCATTAGAAATGTTATCTGAACAGGTTCTAAATGCTTTTGTTTTTTTAGTTGCTTTTTTAGGTTTAGATTCTATTCTTTCAGCTGATAGTCTTTTGGTTGCAAGTAGTCTCCGTTCTTTTTCTCTTCGAAGTTCCTTCTGCTCCGGCGTCTGCTGGTTTGCCCATCTTTCTTGTTGTTGTCTAGTTTGGCGTCTTATCTTTTCCTGTTTGTTGTCAGTATCAACCATCTTAATCTGTAAATAAAAATAATCTATTATTAGTTTAGTTTGGGCTTGTTTTGTAAGTGCTTGTTTGTATTTTTTGGTACTATACTGTTTTCTGTGCAACAGTGTTGTCATTGTAGATTTAGGTTGTGTGTTTAGGCTTATAGGTTATTGTAGATGAAACTAGCTTTATAGTGTCCAATTTGTATCTGTTGCTCTAATTGTTTGTGTTGTTGTTTTTTATGAATGCTACTTTTGAGATTGTAGGTTTGCTTATAGGCATAGCACAGGCAAGGGAATTTTTGCGTACATTTTGTAAATCGTCCGAATATTTGGATTATTTTGTGGTTTACTGTAGGCGATAGTTGTAATTGGAGGATTATCTTGTAGTTTTAGGCTTATAGGGTGTGGGTAAGAAAAGAGGCTTTATTCTGTTTTTTATAGGTGTTACTAATATATGTTGTGTAGGTTTGGCTTATAGGCATAGCACAGGCAAGGACATTTTTGCGTACATTTTGTAAATCGTACAAACATTTGTTTTTTTTGTTTTTTACTGTAGGCGATTGTTGTAATTGCAGGATTATCTTTTAGTTTTAGGCTTATAGGGTGTGGGTCATAAACGAGGCTTTATTCTGGTTTTTGTATATGTTACTAATATTAGTTGTACTATGCTATTCTCTGTGTGTGTTTAGGTTGTGGGTTTAATGTCGTAGGTTAGGGCTGAGAGAAGAGGATTTGTTCTTGAATTTGTTATGTGTTAGCAGAATTTGTTGTAGTATCCTGTTTTGTGTCTGCCATGTTTCGGATGATAGATTTAAGTTATGGGTTAGTGTTAGAGGTTGCTGTAGGTAAAACAGTTTTTTTTTTTTTAAATTGTAAATGTGTCAACAATATTTGTTGAAGGCTCCTGCTTTGTGTGTGTCATTCTTGTTGTTTGTTGCTTATTATTTTCTTGTATTTTGTATGTTGACATTGCTGGCCAGCAAACATGATTTAATTTGTTCTATTTTATTACTTATTCTACTTTACCTTGTTATAAGTGTTAGTTGTCGATGAATATCACTGGATCCGGTGCTGCCAATCTTCCTGCGACAGTCTTCAGGCAGTGTCTGTTGTAAAAGAGAAAGAGAAATGTTATTTGATTGTAATTATTTTTGGAACAGCCTATTTTTTTTGGCAAAGCAATGTATTATCATTTCTGTTTTCTTTGTTGTGTGTAAAATTCAGTTGATTTGAGTGTGTGTGAAAGCGTGCAGCGCTGAAATTAATTTAGTAGTATCCTGTTTTGTGTACACCACTGGTGTAATTGGATTCTTGTTTTACTGTTGGAGTTTATTTGACATAAAACAGGATTATTATTTTTTGAATTGTGTATGTGTTGGCATGATTTGTTATACTATCCTGTTTTTTGTCCGCCACTTTTGGAGTGATATATTTTTATTGTGGGTTAGGGAAGATTTTCTTGCAGACTAAACAGTAATGTTTTTCTATTTTGTATATGTTAGGAATGTTGGTCGACTATCCTGTTTTGTGTCCACCACTTTTGGGATGCTACATTTGGCTTATGGCTCAGGGTTAGAGGTTGCTGCAGACTAAACAGGAATGCTAGGTTGATTGTCGATATGTTTGCAATATTTTAGATAGTATCCTGTTTTTTGTCCGTCAGTTATATTTAAGTTATGGTTTATGTTCATAAGTCTTTGCATAGTAAACAGTATTTATTGTTTGATTTTATATGTCTTATCAATATTTCTTGAAGTCTGGCGTTTTCTGTTTACTGTCATTTGTATTGAGGCTTCATATTTGTTAATTTTTTTCATTTTGACATTGGCGTCTCAGCAAATAGGCTATGATTTTTTTTGTTTTTGACTCGTTATACTATACCTTGATTCAAGTCTTTATGCTATGAATGACAGAGGGTCCCCTACTGCCAATGTTGATCTGCCAGTCTTCAAGCAGAGTCTGTTTCCAAAGAGAAAGATAAATAGTTAATTGTATTTTTTTTGGGGAAAAGCATGGTCTTTTTTCGAATGTAGTGTATTTTTGTATCTTACCTCTTCTTCTTTGTTTGTCTTGTTGAAATGTTTTCGCCTTACACAGTCCATGCTGCAAATTATTGAGTGACGCTGTTGATGCAGAGTCTGTTGGAAATGTGCAGAAAAGGAAAAAATTGAGCTGCAGGTTAAATATGTATGTGTGGCAATGTTTTTTGGTGACCTTATTTTCTTTAAATGAATGTGACTTTAATGTATTGTTTGTATTTGTTGTACTTCAAATGATGTTCTTGTAGGGCCCATACACATATGTGTGTATTTGAATTGTTACTGGACATGAATCCAGTGGTTTGTGTCCAACTTTGAAATTCCTGTATTTATTTATTTTTTGGAGTATTTTTCTTACTAAATGAAATATATTATAGCTTACCTCTTTGTTGTAATTTGCAGATTGTGAAGTTGTAAATTGGTAAGTAATTCTCTTCTGAAGTAACGCCAGAAGTGAACTGTCCAGTCACACTGTTCATCACCTGAGGAGAAATGTCGAATTTTCTGGAAAGTGTGCAGTATTTATAAACTTTGAGGCGGTTGAAACCGTTAGAACGCAATACACATGCGCTATTTGCGTTCCGGGCTTTAATTTACGTTCCAGCCGCCATTTTGCGTGTAATAGTTATCTGTTTCATGCAAAATGGTGGCGAATTTCACTGTAGTACTTGCCGCATAGTGTGTGTTACGTGCCGCCTGAAGTGTTCGCGAGTGTTCATTCAGTTTTGTGAGTAAGTGTAGTGATTTTGCGTCCTTAACCTCGTTTTCGTTTTTTCCATCGGCCATTTTTTCTCTCGCTTTGGGAATTTTTGGGTCTCTAAACTATTGAATTTGTACTTAAATTGAGGTGTAACTTCACTTTTAGAGGTGCTCGGTGCCCCCCTTGCTGTGGGTAAGCTTTTTATGTGTTTGTTGTGTGTATTTATTGTGTTTTTAATGTTTTCATGTGTGAGTGTTTCGGGCGCTAAGGTCGTATTTTTGCGAGGTCGTAATGTTTTTTTTTAAAGTCCCGCAGCTTGTATGCGCAGCTGGTAAGTCCGTAAATTTTGCGGTTGCGGTGGGAGCCTCCACCTCCGCAAATGCGACCCCTCGCTTTGCCTTCGGCTCTCCGTGCCAGCAACTGCGGCCCTCGCTTTGCGAGGGCCGCAGTGGCTGCGGGCTCGCTATGCGAGCCGGCAGCGTTAGCAATGACCCATATGCTCACAACTATATATGTGATTTCTTTTAGATTGTAAGCTCTTCAGAGTAGGGACCTCCTCAGACTGTCTGTTGACCCATTTGTTTTGAATTTCTGCTTGACTTGCATTTGTTTAACCCTTCACAATTTGCCGGTTGTGCTCATTGTACTCTGTTCTACTTTGTAAAAATCTATAAGTAAAATGGTGGCACTTTATAAATAAAGAATAATAATAATAAAAATAACAATAACAATAATAATTTCTGTGATGGATAACGTACATAATAAATAGGTTCCGTCTTCCTGAGTTTATATTTGTATAAATGTGTTTTCCAGTCCTTATCTACAGCTCCAATGCTTATGGAATCTATGGATTATGTAACATGACACTCTTCACTATAGAGATACCATAAACATTTTGCTGGGGATTATACAGAAATAATCATAGTACACATCTTCAGGAAAGTTTAATAAATCTTTTTTCATTGTAGAATCTCCAGAGAGTCATATTGTGAGGAGCTCAGGAATCAGTAACTGACTGCATAGGCTTAGGAATTGTACAATTCAGCTCTTCTCCCAGGACAGGCAGCAGGGATGGATCTACCATCCATTGGGGCCTAGTGCTGCAATGCCCCTCAAAACCTTTTTTTTATTTCTTTGGTTAAATTCTAAATACCCCTGGGCCCCACCTACCTGCCCCCAAAATAAACATTTTATATACAAATATATATATATATATATATATATATATATATATATATATATATATATATATATATTATGGGTCAAAGCTTGCATGGGAAAGACATACTGCTCTAGTGGAAAAATCTGGTAATGCATGACTAAGTTTAGTTTTGCTATTTTTTGTGTCCTATGTTCATTTAATCTGGGGGGGGGGGTGATTTGTACCCCCTATCCCCCCAGTTCCTACACCCCTGACTGTCTGTTTTGGGGAGATGTCTGAGAATAACTGGTGCTCAAATAGTGTGTTACCTATCGGCAGCTTCCTTTAATAAATACTCATAAACAGGGTGACCTTATCATTGTGTCATTAATTTTGTACAGACTTTTAATGGCTGAGTGACCCACAGTAAAGCAGATCACTTTCTGAATAAACAGTAATATAGGTGGTAGAGAGAAAATCACAAGTAAAGAAGTAACTACTGATTGTTTCTTGGTAACGTTTGATAACCAGACAATAATTTGTTTTGCGGTTCAAAGTATTTATTAATATAGAAATAGAATGTTCTACAAGAAAGTGAAGCAAGATGTGGTAGGAGAAATCACAGTAATAGATTCACTAAGCACACACTTTAGGCTATTCTGAGCTACCCCAATAATATATTAGACAAGTGCTTTTTAAGTAGATATAACTGTCAGGCTTCTGTAAAATCACGGAGTTCATGCTAATTCTTCCAAAAGTAATTTGACAATATATTGTTTTACAGAAAGTATAGCAGATAAGTGGAATTTGGATAAATCAGAAGTGATGTAGATAATTTAAAAGACTTCAAGAATTCATGGGATACATACAAGGCTATTCTAAGGATATTTTTTATTGAAAAGCTTTGGGTAGATACAGTATATCGGCCTTTTGACTTTTACCAAAATATATGGAAGTGATATTTTTCAAAGGAAATTTAAAGCTGTGTCTGATAACCTTGGCTTCTCTCTTCCAAGTACACTGGGAAAAAGAATATTCACCACACAAATGTAGAAAGGGTCTGAGACAGCAATAACTTCTGTGCAAACTATTGGAAATCTTTAGCAGCAGCTTCACATTTCGATTCTTCATCTCCTTCACTCCCACTGATCTTAGAAACATTCTGTTCTTGAAAATGTCTTTAATAGTGAAGGAAAGAGTGGAGGTCCAGTGGTTTAAATTACCAACCATTAAATATTGCCCTTCCTATGTTTTTGTAGGGATTGTTTACAAAGACAGCTAAAGTTTAATCCACTTTTAAAGTTGGTTTTATAAAAAATCAAAGGAAGAGTAATTAATGTATTGTTAAACTCAATTTAAGTTTGCTAATATTGACTTAACCCTACTTTTAACCCTAATTAATAAACACCTTTGGGTAAAATTAACAACTGGGATAAAAGTGGGGGATAGCTGGCATACGTGAATTGAAGTTAAAACATAAAATATTTACATTTCCTGTGATTTCTGTTGAGCAAATTTACAAATAAACTTTAGTTCTGTTTGACGAATAGCTCCCATAGAAAACATAGGAAATTGGAATATTTAGTTCCACTTTTTTAACCCTGTCTATCACCAAAAATGCAAAAGTTGGCCTGCTGCTTAACGTTAAAAAGACGAAGATCATGGCAAACAGTAATCTAACCACCTGGCAAATAGATAGGGAAGAAGTGTAGGCAGTGACATATTTTATTTTCCTTGGATCCAAGATCTATGCAGATAGTGACTTTAGTCATGTAATTACAAGACAAAAAGGTCAGCATATGGTATTCCCAGTAGTGACATACGGATTTGAGAGCTGGGCCATAAAGAAGTATGAGCACTCTAGAATTGACACCTTAGAATTGGACTGCAATAAGATCCAAAAAATCAATACTACAGGAGGCCGAAGCTCAAATATTTTGGCCATATCATGAGATGGATATGATGAATATAATCTTTGTCTCATGTTTGTGTCCCATTTCTGTTTTCTGTGATATTCTGCTCCTCACTTTGTGTCTTCTTCATGCCTTGTACTCTGTATTTATTTTGGTCCTGTTCTCTCATTTAGCTTTGTCTCTCTGTCTCAAACTGAAAGTGTTCCTCACCCAAATCTCACTTTCATATTCTGAACCTCTCATTTGCTCTCTGCATATTTAGTCCACTTGCCTGCTCTCTTTATCTCTTTATAACTGTTTGCGTTTTTGGTCCTTTACCTTCATCTGTATGTATCGTAACACGTACATTTCTATTAAAAAAGTTCCGTAGTGCTTAACACTGAATTACTTAAGAACAAATATAATCACACTCAAAAAAATAAGCACTTAATGACGACGCAATAAAAAGAGGGATTCACTTAGGTTACATAAACCCACCAGTATGACTCAACTTGAAATGTAAAATAACTCCATCTCTTATCTGTAGATTCATACAGCCATAATATTCACCTTATGGCTAAAAGGATCTACAGATAAGTGAATGGAGGGGATGTTATATTACAACTTGAAGACTATGTACAACTATTATAAACTTAACCAGGTTGTTTCTTGGTACTGATTGTTTATTGTTGTTTAGTATTATCAAGTATGTATTAAGCATTATGCAGTTATTTGGAATAGGAGTTTTCCTCTTGTTTCCCCCTATACAAAGCACTATTGTGGTCCTATTTAGTCTAAGTATATAGCATACATACAATATATATTGTTCCAATATTATGTACACTTGATTCTTTTCATATTTTAATTTGTCTAGTCCCACCAGTAGATGACAAGCCTGGATTGCCTGGAGTTGAAAAAATCCTATCTCAGGTATTATGTTACAATAGGGGTACAAGTGGCACACAATGCTTTTATCCTGTGAGTTGAAGGCCTCCAGTACATTTAATGGTCTTCCTACACTAGGTAGAGGCACTGAGGTAGGAGGTATCCACCAAGATCATAGGGTTCCTTCTGTTCTTACCCAGGTGTGGGGGCCTTGACCACATTTATTTCACCCTTGTTACCCCGATTTGGTAAACTCTGGAGATAGAAGTGAATACCTCTTTTTATTGCGTCGTTGTTAAGTGCATATAAAAGTTTTTGGAGTGTGATTATATTTGTCCCTTATTAATCATCCATGCTCATCCTGCAACTCCTCATAGATCGATCATCACTCTTTACAGAATATCCACCCATATCATGCACCACTTTATTGATCATTGTCCCTTATCAATAATCCCTTATAGTTTATCCACACTGTCCCTGTACCCTGCAATAAATGATCATCAACCATCACCCCTATGGATTGCACTACTTCATAATTCCTAGTTCTAACTCCAACTAGTGTACACTGTGCCCGCTATAAGCCCCAAATTTACATGAACAAACACACTGTGTATTATTAAATGTACCAATGAATTTACTATGAATATTTGCCCTGCTATTAGATGACTCTTTTTGTCTTGTCTGACATTTTCAATTTTTTTTTCTAATATGTAAGTGCAGACAAGTTTGTAAAATAAATGGTGTGTATAAATGGTAGAGGGAATTAATGAAAATTACTGTGTATAAATCAGGATTTATAATTATTTTATAGAAAGTTTCTGTTTTGGCAATGTATCATATTTTCTTTATTTTATTAAATGTTGCAAAAGATTGAAACAAAGAATTCTAAATTCAATATGTGTTGGATTAATTATTCAACAATTATTAAGCAATTGTTGCCACATGATAATTGTTTCCAAATGTAATGATTCTTTTAAAGGATTATAAAACACACTAGCATTTCATGTGCATTTAAAATATGTGGTTTAAAGGTTACAAAGGAGTGTTTTTTCTAGTAACCTTACATAATATCATACAGCAAAGAAATGTTGTTATAGTATTTTAAAAGTCATTGACTCCTATTCAATTGAGCAATTTTTGGTTACTGGTGCCCGTAATGTAGCCCGTAAACTAATTTGCTATACAATTGGCGCCTTTTAGCTACCCGTAAATGATTTGCAGGCTGAAAATCCCTGCTGTTTTCAAAATTGTAATTCCGACCCAGCTAAGCTTTTGATCTTTCAAGCCTGTCAATGTTACAATCACAAATTGCTATTCAATTGCTAAAATTCCTCAAGCCTGCAATTGTTTTCACACCCGTAAGATGGCAAATGTAGAAGAAAAGCCTACGAGTACAAGATAGGACACGCAAGGGGGATAAACACCTGATTGTAGCACTGTAAAGGGAAATAAAAGATCAATACTGCACTTTAAAAGACTAGGGAAGCGAAGAAATACATTAGAATTAATTGCAACCCAGTCTCAAGCTCGCAAATCTGCAATCAAATTTTTTTTTTTTTACTTTTAATTTCTGTGTTTTATCAATCTTGGTAATCAACTAGTTAATACATATCAGGCCACCTACATGGACTAGAACATTTCCTTTCAATAATTTTTATTATTTTGGTCATTGCCGGATTGCGAGTCTAATTGCATATCGGACTTCTAAGTGCTAATTGATTGACTTTTAACCTCCATGATGGTGGTTTATTTACTATTGGTTGTTTCTAAATCGGTAGTTACAGCCTTGCTTAATTGATCATGATCATGCTCTGAAATGCTACCTCCGGGTGCATGGTTTACAGGCTTAAGCAATTGAATCACTCTGTAACTGTTGCAGAGCGATTACGGCTAGTATGAAGGGAACTGCGGGCTTGTAATTGAATAAAAATAGATAGAATTTTAAATAAATAGCTATTTTTTTTACAATTTAAAAGTATGTTGCCTAATACTAGCTATTCAAAATAATTATTCTGTAAATATTTATTACAGTTGTAGTATAATACATATATTTATTGCACTTGTATAGTGAAACTCTATTAGAAGTTACAATATTTGACAATATAAGTAGCAGTTGGGATTTACATTGATTCTCAGAATCGGAATAAATACTTTTACTTCAGCAACAGTATTTTATTTTTAAGACAATGACAATTATTTGGCAATGACAAGAACTTTGGTAATGAAATCCTGGGCTGTGCGCTGTAATTAGATGGATCTCAGAAAAGTGAAAACTTTTTTTCTCTCCTTTTTTAATCAAACTTTCAGATTTAGGTCACAGATAAAGAATTCCAGAAGAAACTTTTGTTTCAGAAGACATTTTCACATTACTTGCAACCAGCAGGGGTTTGGTCTGCCTACAGCTAAATAAATCTATAAACATCTCTAAGAATGATATCCTAATGAGGCAGAAGGGTCAAGGAAAGATGTCCATGCTGTGCAAGTGTGTGATTAATGGGTGTGGAGAGAAAGTTGCTGGCTCTTTTTAACTTTTCAAATATTCCTACTCTTTTAACATTTCAGTTATAAATAGAGCACAATTCTGACTTACATACCCCCTCCAGCTTCACACAGTATAGTAAGAAATCTTGTGGGTTTCAGTGAAATGTTTGTCACATGAATTAAGAAAATCTCATTTAGATTAACAGTTACCAGGAGTAGCAATAAAGTTGTCCACTTAGTAAAACACATCAAATTGCACTGCAACTAAACCAATATGGAGGCTTAATACAATTAAACTATTATAACACTATTTTAATTGGTAAACATACTGAATTACTTATTTTTATTCCACACAGTGTTTATTATATTTAATTTAGGAAATGTTTCTATCATGTACTTAAAGGGATATCTAAGTTTTGTGGATTCATACATTTCTACACAAGTTCCTGATTCTCACCCAATCAGCATGCAGCATCCGGTGGAGCAATATTAACCCACAATTTACCTGCTCTTTCTTGCTCACCCAATAGGAGAGCAGTGTTGTCAGCCTCCCTCCCATTCACTGCTGGGATATGACTCATCCCTGCCTGCTGTCTATGCTGTGTGGTGTTGCCATAGCAACTAACATAGTGCTATGTCTCAAATCTTTCATCTAACCTGATTGGCCAAAACAAATTGGAGGGTTGGTAACCTTAATTTTAAACTGCCAGAAATGACAATAGATTTTGCTAACTTCAAGGTAAGTATTTAAATGTTTATTTTGGTATTTTTTCATACAAACATTTTTTTTTCATATACTATTAAGTCTCCTCTATCAGATGCATTCATAATCCAGCAAACTTACATATGCCTTTAAGCATGTTCTCACTGCACACACTTATAAAGAGGATGGTAATAAATCAAAATCTTGAACATTTACTTTACTCCCCAAATATTTCTTATAAGGCTGTATCATGGAATCCGTATTAACTTGTGGAAGTGTTAACAACCCTCTTAAGTCTAATTTTAATGTAATATTTTTTTACACTGTAGATAACTATTTTTGTGATTAAAGATGTTCTTTAAATACTTTCTGAAAGTAAATATATTTTGAGTTTACCCCCAATTCACTTTAGCAATTTTTGCAACAAAGACTCCCAACTAACCTTATCTGATCTACTAAATAATTGAGGAGATACGACCTATATGGTTAATATCCCTGGTGCATAACACCTCTTGAATGATAAGAAAAAATATTGATTGAGATATAATTAAAACCGTAAGAAAACGCTGCTTAGTGAGTAACTAAAAGTGCCTGAAAAATGTTACAGTAAATATCCTATGGGGAACAATACCTCCCTCGCCCTCCCCTCTGTCTCATAACCTCATCCCCGTCTTATACCCCTCCCCCTCGCATCTCATACCACCCCTTTTGATTGCCCCTACCTCCCTCTATCGCTCCGGATGCTCCCTCTGTCCCTCCTTACCTGCAGTTTCATTGGTGGTTCAGTGGAGTCCCACCCGTCCTGTCTCCAGTGTGGCGCCATAGATCTGAAGTCAATTTGGAGTCCCCCTATGCTGCAGACCGGACACGCTGGCAGGGACTCCACTGAAGCACCAATGAAACTGCAGGTAAGGGGGGGGGGTTGCTCCCCTGCACAGCTCCCTCTCTCCAGCGGCGTGCACCCACAGCTCCCTCTCTCACACAGTCCAGGGGCATGCACGCACACCTCCCTCTCTCACACAGTCGAGGGGTGTGCACGCACTGCTCCCTCTCTCACACAGTCCAGGGGCGCGCATGCACAGCTCCCTCTCTTCGCGAGGTGGATGTGTGTAATGTGTGTGATTTATGTGATCTGTGCTGTGTGTGATGGGTATGTGTGTGATGTGCTGTGTGTTTGGTGTCTGTGATGTGTATGTTTATGATGTGTGATGTGTGTGAGTGAATGCTTACATTCCTCAAAGCAAAAAATGGTAGTGCACACTACATGTGCAAAGGGGCGCCTTAGAGTTCACTGCCTAGGGGCTACAAAAATGTAAATCTTACCCTGAGGATGTGATGTAACAAACACAAAATATTTACATGTAATCATAAACAAAGAGCCTCCTTCAATTAGGAGGCCACAAGTTTTGGGATATAGACCGTATGTCTGCGAACCTCCAGCAGGCCCGTAGCGTCCTTGACTTATGGTGCTATTCAATTCGGCAAGCCTGCAAGTTAGGGGCCGATAGCGAAATTCGTAAACCATACCATCGTATGTAGCATTTGCAAACTTGAAACAAGGCCTTAACTCTCCAGTTAGAAACAGCCAATGGAAACATAGATCGTCATCATTACGTCAATGAAAAATTGTGGTTGGTAGGAAGTCCTACTGGCTTCAATTATGAGTTACGATCGGACCCACATTCCAGAAATATTGCAATATTGATAAAGCTGTAAATATGATATTCTATTACATGCAAGTGCCATTATATGTATTAACACATTGATTGCCGGGATCGATATAACACGTAAACTAAACATAAAATAAAGTATTTTTGTTTGCAGATTTGCGAGCTTGAGAATATTGTGCTATTAATTATAATACCTAACATAACTTTCCCTTTTATTAAAAGTACTGTAGTTTGTGTATATGTGCATTTAAAGTGCTCCAGACATGTCTTTAAGTCCTCCTTGGAACCTGGTCAATTTTTGCCATCTGTGGCCTTGACGGCTTGCTTAGCGAGGGGGAATTGAAGCAATTGAATAGCAATTTGTGAACTTAGCAATCAGAACTCTTGCAGAGGTGAAAGATCAAAGGCTTGGAGGGGCATTAACTTGCAATGTTAACCATCGCAATGATTCGGAGGCTGGAGCCCGTAATCCGATAAGAGCCCACAAAAATACGCCAATTGTATAGCAAAATAAGTTACAGACTCCATTTCCGAAGCCTGAATCTCCCGATGCCTCAATTGAATGAGGCTCAAAGTCTTCAAAAATTCAGATTGGTACATACTTGAGGACCAATTTTTTCTTGAACTGCAGTGGTCATTTAACATAGAAAATGACTATGAAAGATTTATTTCCAGTTTCTCAACATCCAATCAGCAAATTTAAAAAACAATGTTTACATATGATTAATTTAGGTTTGAAATAAAGTTTCAAGTAAAATAGCTTACATTTGTTTTCTTAATTAAAAACCCATTTTCTGTCCATTATGTATTAATGAGTTGTATAAACACCATTTTGATAAGAGAGACTTAAAGCTGAGTATTTAGTGAGAATTCCGATGATTTGTATCACACATGTAGACACATTCTTTGTACTGTAGGGGGGAGTGGAACATTTCCCATATTTACATGTGAATATTTCACTCCTTCAAAAAATCTATTTTTTTTGCATGAAAAGGAAGTTCTCTGAATTATTTTACAAAGCAGACAAACAGCATAAAGTAGCATTGGAGTAACTTCATACATATGTTTATGTTGTAACCTTAGAATAGGGACATAACAAGGAGAGGAAGAATAGTAACCTGACTGAAACAAACATTTATCGCCCTGTTTTAAAGTTACAAATATTTTGTAATATTTTGAAAATAATCCTATACTTATATGATAGAAATGTTGTTTTCAGTGTCCATTAATGAACATAGCAGCCCACCACACAACTCCCAGTGGAAGTGTCCGCTTGAAAAGCACAAATCTCCTTAATTCTGTACTTTGTTTCTTTGTATCAGATGTTTCTGATTACACTCTGTCATGACCAGAAGTCGATGGGCCACATGCAATCCAAGAATCGCAAAAATACGACCTTAGAGCCCGAAACCCGTGCACATGAAAACATTAAAAAGCTTTCCCACAGCACCTCTGTAAGTGAAGTTACACCTCAATTTAACTACAAATTCAAGAGTTTACAGACATGAAAACCCCCTAAGCGAGAGAAAAAATGGGCGACGAAAACCCCTGCAAACCAGGCTAAGGACGCAAAATTACTATACTTACTCACAAAACGGAACAAACACTCAAGAACAGTTCAGGCGGCAAGTAACACACACTATGCGGCACGTACTACACTGAAATTCGCCACCATTTTACATCAATAACATAACTATTACAAGCAAAATGTCTGCTGGAAAGCAAATTTAAGCGTGGAACGCAAATAGCTAATGCGTATTGCGTTCTAATGGTTTGAAGCACCAGTTTATAATTACTGCCCACTTTCCAAAAAAATCAACATTTCTCCTCAGGTGATGAACAGTGTGACTGGACAGTTCACTGCTGGCGTTACTTCAGAAGAGAATTCCTTACCAATTTACAACTTCACAATCTGCAAATTACAACAAAGAGGTAAGCTATAATACATTTAATTTATTAAGAAATACCCCAAATTTTTTTAAAAAAAGGGGATTTCAAAGATTGACAGGAACCACTGGATTCATTTATAGTAACATTTCAAATACACACATATGTGTATGGGCCCTACAAGAAGCTCATCTTAACTCCAACAAATAAAAAAATGATATTAAAGTGACATCCATTTACACAAAATAATGTCACAAAAAAAAATAGCCACACATACATATTTAGCCTGAAGCTCAATATTTGCCTTTTTGTGCACATTTCCAACAGACTCTGCATCAACAGCGTCACTCTTGAATTTGCAGCGTGGAGTGTGAAAGGGGAGGGAGTGTTGGGTTTATCATATCTGGACCCACTGACAAGTTAATGGGAGGTGATATAGTATATATAAGATTGCTCCTGTTACATATGCATTATATAATAACCCCTCCCTAATATCATTATTATGAATTCATAATTAAAATTGGTCCTCCTAATTCTAAGACCGGTCAAACCTCCAATTCCTTTCACTTCGTGCATCCATGGGGTTTCTTTATATGGGTAGACAAGAGAACATGTTTTATTAACACTGATAATATCACGTCTTCTCGTTATATGTATCAAATCACAAATAGTTAATGGAGCGTTATCTTTTATATACATACAGCCAGAGACATATGTTTAACCTATTTCTACCAAAACCTTTGAATTGGCGTTTCTCAATCTCCAGTTTATTAAACATGTATATTTTGCGGAAGTCTAGAAAAGGTATTTATGGCCCTATTTTCGGAACAGGTGTGTTGTGAGGAACATTAGACTTCGCATTTTCTGAGGATGTGGTTAGCAGGGTTTAGTAGTTCAGTCCCTATATAACTTCTATATAAAACTATTTCAGATACACATATCTACATTTTGGAAATGCACAAGCAATTAGCCATTGGGTAACAGTAAATACTGTAATTATACAGGTAATACAAATATTTACAAAATTAAATGTCAATTTACATATTTGCTGCTTTTTCCATAATTAGGAAGGTGTTTATTTCTAGTGTTGTGTTTGTTGCCAAACGAAATAAAAATATTTGAGTTGCTTCCTTGCATGTATCTATGTTCTCTAATACTGAATGTTAATAATGTAATTAAAGGGCAGAACATGGTTACCAATACAGTGGGGGTAAGGTATTATATATACACTGATTTGAAGATTTGCTTGCTGGAATAATTCAAATAGAATCTTATCTGTATCTTTACATTTTTATTTTTCAAATTACAAGAAAATCTACTATAGATGTATTTCCAAGGTGAGAACATATACACATCATAACAACGTAGGGCTCCATTCAGTTTAAAAAAATGCAAGTAAAGTTGCCTCAAAATGACTACCTAGCAAATATATAAAACCAAAAACCATATCATAAGTGGACATTAAATAGTGTTAAATGTGAACAATTACAATCATCGTGTATCTGTCCCATACACATTTCTCCAAAACCAGTGCATTCTAAAAAACACGACTCAAATTAAGTCCTCAAATGTTTGAAAAATCCTACATAAACTCAGACCTACCCATAAAGGCATACAAAATACCTCTGAAAATAAAACAAGTATAAGATCTAACATTATGATTAGTTTAACACCTTAATTGTGTTGGATTTGAGGCTTGATTTCTCAAATCCGATACAAAGAGTTAGTACTGTCCCTCCAACAACCACCATAACACCTAAATTTAGGGATCACCGGAATCCAAACCCAATACCCCTACATCCTATAAGCCCAGGGATCCCCGGTGCCCTTCAGCATGTTGGAGGAGGGAATACCTTGGGTTCCCCAGTTTAATTAGCTGTAGTGAGGGAATCCGGGAAACCCTGAGCTGAAAGGAGACAAAGGAGAGGGGGGATCGTCAGAGGGATCATAAACCCAGTGTGTATATATAGTTTAGTAACCTATATTAATCCCTTCCCTGCATTTATATAGACAGATAGGACATATGGGGATGTGTTAGGGCTACTGTAATATTATGCAGCACAGTCTCTTGCGTGCAGGCTGCATGCACAAATGATCGCTAGAGAACAAAGGAGAAAAGTCTTGGTGCGTGTCAGCTACATTGAGGGGCAGTGTTTGGAGACTAGCCACGTAATATAAAGAATAGCTGCCACAGTTGTGAAAAGGTCCATTCCTGTTAACTATGAGCAGACATATAATGGTGCCCCTAGTCAAGTGGGTTTCATATATGTTTGTACTGAGCAATGTTCAAGATACACCACAATAAACTTACACATGATGGAAAGTTTTTTCAGGAAAATTGACTAATAGGTATTAATGAGTCATTTACAGCTTTTTGGTATTTTCTGTTTTATTAATCTTTATTTGTAATAACACTGAATACATTTCCTATGCACTGATCTAATTTTTCCCACAGACCTAAGATGGTGATATGTTTGTCCTCCCATTAGATGTATCCAGTTCTTAACATGGAATCTAAGAATATTATTATTGGACTGTACCTAAAATGTTGTAAACATGGTATAAAATACTCATATTATGTATACGTAGTAAGAACATTTTTCATCAAAAATATGCCATATCAATTAACTAAATACTAAATCCACAAAGACATAAATGTGTCAGAATTACCCTAAATCCATTATCAGATGAAAGCTGTAAAAAGCTGGAAAAATGTATTAGCCTCCATCTAACCCCATTACTTATGGGGGTCCATACAGACCCCCATAAGCCTCCATCTAACCCCATCACTTATGCTGGTCTATACAGACCCCATAAGCCTCCATCTAACCCCATCACTTATGGGGGTCTATACAGACCGCCATAAGCCACCCTCTAACCCCATCACTTATGCTGGTCTATACAGACCCCATAAGCCTCCATCTAACCCCATCACTTATGGGGTCTATACAGATCCCCATAAGCCTCCATCTAACCCCATCACTTATAGGGGTCTATACAGACCACCATAAGCCTCCATCTAACCCATCACTTATGAGGGTTTATACAAACACCATTAGCCTCCATCTAACCCTATCACTTATGGCGGTCTTTACAGACCCCCATGAGCCTCCATCTAACCCCATCATTTATGGGGGTCTATACAGACCATCGTAAGACTCTATTTAAACCAAAAGTCACATAAGAGTCTATGAAGACCCTCACAGGACAATGAGCACCCTATAATTAACCCCAAAAGTGCCATGAGGGTCCTCCAGAACCCTCAAGACACTAAGTACAAACACTATCCTACACTACCCCCCCAATAAACATCTAAATCTAAACTAACCCCCTCTACCCTAAACTATTAACCCCTACCTAACTAACACTACCTACCCCCTATTAAACCCTCCCCACCACTAATTACAAAAAATGAAAAAACCTATGTTAACAAAAATAAAAAAGTACATTACAACCCCCACTACAAAAAATAAAAAAAGACATTACAAACTCCACCCCAACACAAAAAATAAAAAAGGACACTACAAACCCCCGACTACAAAAAATAAAAAAAAATACACACCTGCAAAGGCATACACAAATATACCTAACATTACAGTAAAAATACATTATAAATATACCCCTAACTACAATACATTACCCCGTATCTAGACAACATTACCCCCTATCTAGACAACATAACCCCCTATCTATACATAAGGGTTAATATATGCTCCTATGCATTATAGGGGTGATGTGGGGACACTGTGGGGACAACTGCAGGGGTCTCGATCGGTTCCCCTGCAGCCAACGGGTGCCAGTAAGCTGCAGCCCTTTTATGATGTTTTGCACGCAGCTCCCACGGCCATCAATAGAATGAGGCCCTAAGTGCTTTTCTTTCATAATATATGCCTATACTTTTCCATCTCCGGCTCCTCGTCTCTACACAGCAGATATAGCTCAGAAGAAATAACTCTAATATGTTATTTGATACAAGAAACACAAAGTTACTGATTTCAGAAAAGCTCCAACTGAGTTCATTATTCCAAAAATAGGAAACATAATAAAACAAGACTTTAAAAAGCTTTCACAGTAAGAATTGCAATTACTGTACTACTAAAGCTATTCATATTTGAAAATTAATTTTTAAAAAAATCCTACCGTCCTTGTGCTGAAGAAAAAAACATACAAATTATATTTGGTTTTGTCCTTTCTTTCTTTCTACAGAACTTTCAACATTGATGAAAATCTATCAAGCTTTCTGGTGGCCTGTTTGAAATTAAATTGACATCCTTGATGCCCTTCACATAAACCCAGTTGAAACAAACAAAAAAAAAAGATCTACAATATTCAAATCAATCAGGGCATATTAAAAAAAAAACGATTTGTGAATAGTGCCTTTAAAAATCAGCACGGTTCATTGACCCCTGAACAAATTCCATTATTAAAAATATATAATTTTGTCAGTTACATTTTCTATGCTAAACCTGGTCTAGTAATTTTAATTAGTAATCATGTAAGATTAAGGTTGGAGCTATATACCTATATGTGTGTTGTAGTGTTTGTTTCTTCACAGGTGATGTTTCTCTTGAAGGACCTGAAACACATTTTAATAATTTATTCACAGACTTTTAGTTACTTGGTTGTGGTGTTGAAGTCAAAGACAATTTATTTTCGGTATAGTAGACAAATATACTGGACTTATTAACTTCACTTCTTACTCTACTTTTTGCATTGTTCGATAAATATACTAGATATATAGTAGAGTTATTACTAAAGGGTAAAGTTTTGGAAAACTCAATGAGATGTCAAACTGTCCAAGATTCAGCAGTACCCAAATAATTTATTCTTTCGAGACCCAAGAGTAAAAAAATATATAAATACATAAGAAAAAAACAAGACTCCTTCCCATAACAGCTCCCCTCCCCAAGATCCTTTCCATTGCTGTTCCCCCAAAGACCACTTTCCATAGCTGCTCTTCCCTCCTTCCCTCTTGCCTTTGCAAATATCTTCTGCCTGCAACACAGCTTCAGGGGATGTGCATGCTCCACTTTCCCAAAGGGTTAATCCCATCACGTAAGCTAGTATTTAAATCACAAGCTTAAACAAAATCAAAGTTCCCTTCTAAACTAGGTCACATACGGTTTGGACTTCCTATCCAATGCTAGATAATCATATATGACAAGTTGTTATCAATATGCACAGTACATTATTCACATTTCTTTCTCTGGTGATAGCATTACCAGGGACTCGAAAGGTGGTGGTGGTGGTGGTGGTGGGGGGGGGGGTAATAATTGACTACAACCATATTTAGAAGGTGTAAAGGGGGGAGTTAGGGCCTCAAGGTGCATCATCACAAGGCCAATACCAGATACACCTACATTCCAATATTAAATCAATTGGGGGAACTGGAGAGGACATAGCTCTATCAGGAAAATGTTTTCAGTGGTGCTCGTTAGTCACAATTTCTCATTTCTTTATAAAAGAATATATGGATTCTGTAGTATAAATGCTATAAGAAGCAGAAAATATGAATTATTATTTGTGACAACTTGTATGTTGAATGGGGTATGATAAGCGCCTATTGGCCAGACCTCTCCCCCACAGGTGTGACTGTTTTGTTTTACCTTTGTGCAGCAGGAAGAGCTTTCAGCCCTTAGGTTAGACCGAGAAGTGTCTGTGGATCTTTCTAAGTTCTGAAAAGAACTTACTCCAGCAATCAGAATTCCCAGCATCAATAACGAAATCCACACTTTAATTATGTGAACCAGTATAACATCTTTATTACTGGAACCATCAGACATATGTATACCACATGTTTAGCAACAAAAGACCAATCAATTCAAATGTGCATCCATGGTTACACCCAATCCTTCTAGCTCACATTATCAGCCCTGCCTGCAAGTCTAAGACAATCACCCATTGTTTTCCCTTTTCACTGCTATATTCTTGGTAGGGGGCAATTACATCCAATAGTCATATAGACACCAGGCTGAGGCTTGTGATACATAGAGAGAGAAACTGGTGTCATGTGACTCCTAGGGGTCAATTATCTCCCTAATCTTGTTAATAAGGGACTAGTCCATTATTATCAATTATTTGGCATATACAATGTTTTCCTTGTAAGTAATAGCCCCCCCAAAGCACAACACAGACATACATCTATTAGTATGGGCCTAGTGGCACCCAGGCACCTTTAAACAGGCATAACAAGGACTAACACATAAATCACAACATCCCCAATGTTAACCCATCTCAGCGGGCCCCTTTCACAACATCACCAATGTTAACCCATCTTAGAGGGCCCCTTTCCCCTGGCACAATAAGCCTATCTTATAAGGCTGAGGGCATCAGTCTGTAAGGTATTGCACAGCTGGGGCCTTGGTATTTTTCAGCCATGACACTATACATACAAAATAATATTCTGGAAAAGACAAAATTACTGAATCTGCATTTTCTCTGTTGATAGTCATTTGGTAACTTTCCAGTAAGGTTTATTTTTGTTAATGTCTTCCATTTTTACAATAGTATAAGAGTAACTACTTAACTATTTGAAACCTTGTACATTGATAGTAGTAAAATCTGTAGCAAGGTCCGATCCTCTACTTTTCCTGACAAAATGCTTTCTGTATCTTCTTTGCCAATAAAAGAAAAACTAAGAGAAAGAATTGGATGTGTTCCAAAAGCCTTTGGCCATATGTTCAGAAATAAAAAAAGACATATAACAGTTATTTAAAGGAAGACAATGGTTTTGAAGCCTCTGTAAATGGACTGTGATTACGTTTTTGTGTAATCTATCTAAACTGCAATATTGTAACAAGGCTGTTAAAATGTATCAAAGTTGGAAAATTATTCATTTATATGTAAAAGATTACTTCCTCACTCTATGGTGGTGTACTAGGACATACATTACTATACTTGGACAAGATGAATAAAATGAATAATTAAAAGGACATCAGAGCTCATTTGTTTCCTTTAATCAATATACTGGCATTCTCTGCATTTTGCTGAGACATAGCCTGGGATTGGTTAGTATAGCTTGTATTGTAGAACCATTGTATGCATGAGATACAGGGGTGAACGTTTGCAAAGACCTTTTGGAAGATTTCAGTGAGTAAAATCAGAGTGTTTAAGCACTAGTTAATAAAATGATGCTTAAATATGCAAATGAACAGGTAGTTTATATTAAAATTAAAACAGACCACTCTCTATGCCCGTTAAAAATTATTATGGTGCTTAGCCTTCAAGTCATATGTGAAAATACTCTTCCAAATGTTTCTACACTTTTAGCAAGTGATACAAAATAATAAATAAAATAAAAAATCTAAGTTTCCACAGAAGTACTACCTTAACTGTTAGATAGTTCCCTCACTATCCAGCACTCATTTAGCTACATCTGGTAAGAGAAAATAAGCAGTTCAATAGTTTGTTTATCACTGTATCCTTCTTCAGATCTCCAAGTCTCCACACTACTCCAAATGGTCATCAGCTGCAGGCTGCTGTCCCTCTGCCTGTGTCTTTTTTCCAACTCAGACCATTTACCCACAGAGTTCTCTCTGTGTGTTTCTTTTTTCAAACACTCAATCCTTCAGCTCACTTCTCTCTTTGTGTGTCTTTCTCCAGCTTTAGACAAAACTGCACACTCAGTCCATCAGCAGCAATATCCAAACTCCAGGGGTAATCTTTAAGGCCAGGTCTCTCCAGCTGCATCTAATAAGCTGCTCAGGAAAGTTAACTTTAATCCTACTGGGGAAAGAGATATTTTTTATAATGTGTTGCTCACATAAACCTCTTGTATCACTATGTCACAATATAGACATAAAATAAATATGGGTGCTAATTGTTAAAATAAAAATGTGGATGTGATCACCCTAAAGTTCTCACCAAGCTTAGCCCAGAATTGAATTAATTTCCTACTCATTAATACAACATGTTTAAACATGTATAATGTCCTTGGATTGAATAATCCTTCAGGAAATTCACAATCATCTTAAATTTCAGAGCCCAAATACTTATTTTCAATATAACTCTGAGAGATTAACAGTAAGTAACTGGTTAAAGCCCAGTCGAAGTTTTGTTAATTGCTTAACATTAAACCATGGATAGAAATGGCAGCCTTTTAGCTTATTTTCTATTATTCTTCTTCCTTATCCTAGAAGTGCCATGGTTTCCAGAAAACAGATCTCCTGTGCTAGGTCTGATTCTATTTTCTATCTTCATATAACTGAGCCATCATAGACTCCTCCTTTGTTTTCTCAGTCTTGTTATAATTTCTCTCTGGCACTTTTTGGGTGTATTATTAAGTGGTAATAGGTTTCAAACTGAGTGTAAGTAGTCTCAAGGACTGTACTCTGGAGCTGCTCTGAAAAATTAATACACCCGTGTCCTTATACAATACAATGGGCAACATCAAATTTTCAGATAGGTGACATTTTTGCTTTTAAGTTCATAATAAACTACTTATCTGAACAATTGCACTGCTTGAGAGCAAAAGTCTGATCAACTGTTTCACCGGAACAGTCATTTTTAACATGTTTTCACTGATCACACCCCTACAATGTTTAGAGTTACAGAGAACTAAAAGGACATGAATATATTAGGAGACATTCAAAACATAAATCAATATTATATATAATATTTTAATAAGTTGTTTTATAAATGTCTAATATATATACATCTCTCATGTACATTTGTATTTTTTTATATATAATATTTGTTTAAAATATTTTTAATATGTGATAAGCCTGTGATGTGTATTATTTTATATGAAGAGGAGACTTTTTCACAATAAAAGAGACACTATGTAGAACCAGAATCATGATTTAAAGCAATAGAGAAGAAGGTTCAGAAATAATTCAATTATTAATAATTATAAACTGCCTGTTTAATGAGAAGAATCGCATTAAAGAGATGAGAAGAACAGACTAGATTGTCCTATTGGTTCCAATCTGCCAACAAAATTAATATAATCATGACATACAAGTTGACAAGAAACATCACCTAGAACATTGGTTATCATATTTAATGGATTTAATGGAAGTGCAGGCTTCTACATTAATGTGTGCATTATACTTCATGAGTAAATGTGGATTGTAGGGTACTACATATCTATTGTCAACTTTTTTTCCACGAATAATGGCACTATCTCCTTTTCTTCTTTTATAAAGTGGATAGCCATCAAAATTGGCATACGTTTTGTCTCTATAATCTTTTGGAAATTCTTTGGAACATTTATTATTTTTCATACATGGTGATTGTGGATTAAGCTCGCCCCAGGGTCCATGAATCATGCAATGAGTAACAATCTCATATAGTCTACCATATAGTTCTGGATCTGGTAGTTCAGCAACAATGACTGAATCCACTTTGTCACCAGTATATAATTTTCTTTTTCTTGAAGTATTATGAGAAGATGAGCATGTGGAAGGCCTCTTTTTTTAAATTCAATTGTATATACAGTACATAAGCAATACATTTGCCAAATACGTGACTTATTGTGATGTCACGTATTAATTAATTAAATTTAATTTTAAAAACTCTGGCTACTAAATCTGGTTTATCAGAAGGACTTTGGGCAAAAAGTACATTTTGTGTAATTTCTGGGCATTGGGGATCACATATATAGTTGTGAGCGTACGAGTTGTTGCTAACGCTGCGGGCTCGCGTCGCGAGCCCGCGGCCCTCGCTAAGCGAGGGCACTGTGCCAGGTTCTCAGTTGCAAAGCGAGGTCTTCAGTTGCAGCAACTGCGACCCTTGCAAAATTCCCAACACAAATTCCCAACCCAAAGAACTGCGAATCTCGCAAAGTTCACGTCGCAACACATTACGACACTCGCAAACAACATACGACAAAAGTTCACACACATTACGGCCTCGCAACACTCGGACGCAACTCGCGAACATTACAAAATTAAAAACACAATACATACACACAGCACATACATAAAAACCTTACCTACACAAACAGGAAGCACCCAGGACCTCAAAAATGCAACTTACAACTTAATTGCACTCAAAATAAAAGAGTTTAGACACTAAATAATTTGTTAAGCGACACAAAAAATGGCCAACGAGGCTACACACGCAAACACCATACGAGACACGTTACCACACATTACGACCTCGCAAACATCGGACGCAACACGCCGACATACAAACATTTAAAACTTAAGAAAGACACACAACAAACACATAAAAAGCTTACCTACAGCAAGAGGAACCATCCAGCACCTCAAAAAAACAAGTTACACCTACATTTAAATCAAAATAAAACACTTCAGACACTAATACCATCGCTAAGCAAGAGAAAAAATGGCCGACGAACAAAACGAAAATGAGGCTTCAGACGTAACTACACTACACTTACTCGCAATAATGAAACACATACTATGCGGAACGTATCACAATCATATTAAACACCATTTTGAACAGTAATACGCAGAAAATGGCGGATGGAACGCAAATTGTAAGCTGGAACGCAAATAGTGCATGCGTATTGCGTTCTAACGGTCTCACTTTCCAGAACTTTCTACAAGTTTATAAATACTGCCTATTTCACACAAAAAAAAAACATTTCTCCTCAGGTGATGAACGGAGTGACTTCTGAGATAACTGCTGCTTTTACTAATTTACTACTTTGCAATGTGCAAATTACAACTGAGAGGTAAGCTATAATATATTACATTTTATTATCAGGACAGGTCAAACAAATAAAAAAATAAACTAGGATTTATGTAGTGACATATATGGCACATTTATGTGTATAGGCTCACAAAAAAAATACGGTTCATTTAACTAAACAACAAAAAAACATAATTCAATATTAAACAGAGGTTTATGTATAGTGACATGTGACACGCACATATATGTCTATAATGTATAGTGACATGTGACACGCACATATATGTCTATAATGTATAGTGACATGTGACACGCACATATATGTATAGAATGTTTAGTGACATCTGACACGCACATATATGTCTATAATGTATAGTGACATGTGACACGCACATATATGTATAGAATGTATAGTGACATGTGACACGCACATTTATGTGTATTGCCCCTGCATAGTGACATGTGACACGGACATATATGTGTATCATGTATATTAACATGTGACACACACATTTATGTGTATTGCCCCTTCATAGTGACATGTGACACGGACATATATGTGTATAATGTATATTGACATGTGACACGCACATTTATGTGTATTGCCACTGCAACAAAATTAGCTTAAAACAAAATCATTAAACAACTACATTTAAATGACATTATATGTCATGTATACTGATATGTCACACGCAGATATATGTGTATCATCTATAGTTACATCTCACACACAGACATTTATGTGTGTTGGGAAAAAAATATATAAGGTTAATTTAACCATTTAAATATGAGTCATGTATACTGATATGTCACACGCACACAAAATAATTACATTAAACTATGGAATGTGCTTCATGTATGTGACATATGTGTGTAGCCCCCCACCAAAAAATAAGGGCAATTGAAAATAATTACAGAAGTATATTTAAATGACATTAATTTACTGCAATTCAATAGATCATATAAAGCTGAATCTTTCTATTTCTTTTAATATTCAAACAGACTCTGCATCAACAGCGTCACTCAACAATTTGCACTGTGCATTGTGAAGCACAATCCCTTTTAAAGAACACCAACAAAGAAGAAGAGGTAAGATACAACAAGACATTACATGCTCAAAAGGCCATGCTTTGCTAGATGAAAAATTATAAATATACAAATAACTATTTCAATTTCTTTTTCAAACAGACACTACAAGAAGACCGGCGGATTAAGATTGGCAGGAGGGGACCCTCTGTCATTCGACACTTCAATCAAGGTAAAGTATTTAAGTATAAAAAAGAAAGAACCATGAGCCTTATTCAATTGCGACTTGCTCAATTGAATAGGGCTCTATATAAGCACATAACATATTTTTTATACAGAACTTTTTAGTTACTAAAAACTTTGCTCAATAAATATGTTATGTGCTTATATAGAGCCCTTTTCAATTGGCAAAATTGCAATTCAATGAGGACCTATATATCTTTAATGGCCGAGGGCCTCACTCAAATGTGATTTGCCCATTTCAATAGGGCTCTATATAAGCACAGAGCATATTTTTTAAAGGAACTTTTTATTTAGTGAACACGTTGCTTTTGGATACAAGTTCACTAAATACAAAATTCGGTAAAAAAATATGCTCTGTGGTGATATTGAGCTCTATTCCATTGGTCAAAACACAATTGAATGAGGAGCTGACAATATAACAAATGCAGTAACCAAAGGCCCTCATTCAATTGCTATTTTGGACAATTTAATATGGCTATAAATAAGCACTTTTAGGCCCCTATTCAATTGCCATTTTGCTAATTCTATAGGGATCCAAATAATCACATAACATATATTTTTTAAATAACTTTTTGTTAGTGAAAACCTTGCTTTTAGATAGATGCTTAGGCCCTCATTCCATTGCAATTTGACCAATTGAATAGGGGTCTAAATAAGCACATAACATATTTTTTTTAAAGAAGTTTTTAGTTAGTAAAAATGTATCCAAAAGCAAGTTTTCACTAACTAAAAACGTATTTAAAAAAATATGTTATGTGCTTATTTAGATCCCTATTTAATTGGCCAAATCGCAATTGAATGAGGCCCTTAATAAGTAAAAACTTCTTTAACAAATATATGTGATGTGCTTATTTAGAACTCTATTCAATTTTCAACATTGCAATTCAATGACGGCCTTAGAGTACTATTACATCGTAAAAAATGCAATTGAATGAGGGGCAAACTATGCAACATATGCAACATATGGTACACACAAAGGCCCTCATTCAATTGCAATTTGCACAATTGAATAGGCCTCTAAATCAGAACATAACATTTTTTTTTAAAGAAGTTTTTAGTTACTATGGCCCTCATTCAATTGCAATTTGGCCAATTGAATAGGGGTCTAAATAAGCACATAACATATATTTTTTTAAGAAGTTTTTGGATAGTGAAAACCTTGCTTTTGGATAGATGTTTACTAACTAAAAACTTCTTTAAAAAATATATGTGATGTGCTTATTTAGACCCCTATTCAATTGGCCAAATGGCAATTGAATGAGGCCCTAAAAATCTATCCAAAAGAAAGTTTTTCACTGACTAAAAACTTCTTTAAAAAAATATGCTATGTGCTTATTTAGGGCACGATTCAATTAGCCAAATCGCAATTGAATGAGACCCAAACTGCTACACACAAAACAGAATTGGAACAAACTCACACAAACACATAGCAAAATAAATTAACTTTCTTATTCAATGTTTAACAACCAATAAGCCTTACAAAGAAGCAAAAATAAGAATAACAAAAGTGTTGCGCACCTAATAGCATTGTACAAAAAATCACACAAACACATAGGAAACTACATTAACTCTTTAACAACCCATAACCAGTACAATCAAGAATAAATAACTTTTGCACAAGTGGTGCGCACAAAACAGGATTGTCAAAAACTAACACAAACACATAGCAAACTACATTAATTATATTATTTCATGTTTCACTAACTATAACCATCCCAATAAAGGTTAAATAAGTATACCACAAGTGGTGCGCACAAAACAGGATTGTACAAAAACTAACATAAACACATAGCAAAATAAATTCATATTCTTATTTAATATATCACAACCCACAAGCCTTACTAAGAACCTTAAATAAGAATAACAAAAGTCGTGGGATTGTACAGAAAGTAAAAAAAAAAAAAATAGAAAAAAATAACCATAACTGATACAATACAGCCAAATTCATACATTTTTAACTTATTTAAAAGACATTTCACTCAAACAACATTTTATATTTTATATTACAACAGATACTGCGTGAAGACAATCGGACGAGGACTTTCTCCACAGGACCGGACCATCGGACGAGGACTTTCAACACAGGACCAGACCATCGGACGAGGACTTTCACCAAAGGACCACAACATCGGACCAGGGCTACCGTCACAGGACCACAACATCGGACGAGGGCTATCACCACAGGACCACACCATCGGACCAGAACTTTCAACAGAGGACCAGACCATAGGACCAGGATTTTACACACAGGACCACACCATCGGACGAGGACTTCCAACAGAGGACCACACCATTGGACAACGATTTTCAACCGAGGACCAACAAACATTCGGATTTAAATCACACTTCAACCAAGGTACAGTATAATAAGTACTAAAGTATAAAACTAAAGAAACTGCTTTCAGTTGCATCCGTGTCAACAGAAAAATAAAAAAAATAATTTACTATCTCCCTTATTCTATTTAAATTGCTACTATGCAATACATAGCTCAATAACCACATCAATTTTTTTTTTAGCAAAGAAGTTTTGCAGTGGTAAATATCTATCCACAAACAACGTTTTTAATAAATAAAAACATTATTTAAAAAAAATATGTTACATGCTTATTTACAGCAGTATTCCATTGGCCAAATTCTTAGCCAGTGAGGACAGGAATTATAATTTTAACTAAATATAAATGATACATTAATGATTTGACTTTTATTTCACCAATTGTGCACAAGAATCTTTAACAGGAATTAGAAATTAAAATATACACAATTACATTTATTTTTTTTCCTTTACAGATTAATATGGCTGATAACGAGACCAAAGAAGAGAAGAAAAGACGTCAAACTAGAGAAAGACAAGAGAGATGGGCCGCCCAGCAGACACCGGAGGAGAAATAAATTCGACGAGAAAAAGAACGCAAAAGACTTGCAAATAAAAGAATATCAGCTGCAAAAATGAAAGATACAACCAAAAAAAATAAAAAGATAATAAAGCATTTACAAACTGTTCCTAAAACATCAGATGACATTTTACAAGATACCAGTCAAGACAGACCAAAAAAAGCAACTACAAAAACAAAGCATTTACAAACTCTTACTAAAAACTTACAGGACATTTCAACAAAACAAGGGCAACATATACCAAGAAAAGCCACGAAAAAAACTAAACATTTAGAACCTGTTGTTGAAACATTTCATGACTTTTCATCTGATGAATATGAAAGTCAACATCCGATATGCTTTGCAAATTGTCCTTTACTCAAGTCTTTAGCAGTAGAGGTTCATAGTTGTGGGGACATGAGTACTCAATGTCAATTTTGTGAGGCTTATTATTTTAAACAGGAGAGACCCAGAGATGGACAATTTATTAGTTGTTGTCAAAAAGGAAAGTTCAAACTTCCAGAAAGGAAACAATTTCCAACCTATTTACAAAACATTATGACTGAACCTACTTTTCCAAATTACAAAAATTTTAAGACAAACATAAGATCCTACAATAGTGCCATATCATTTGCATCTATGGGGGCAACATTGGCTGCTAATGTACCAGGACATGGTCCTTACTGTTTTAAAGTCCAAGGACAAATTTATCATCGGACTTCACATTTACATCCAGAGGAAGGAGAGCAAAGAAAATTAGCTCAACTATATGTCCTAGATACAATGGAAGCTGTTGACCAACGTATGCAGATGGAAGAAAATAAAAAATGCTTACCCAGTGTTTTCATAGAGCTAAATAACATTATGGACAACAATCCCTACAGTAAAGCTTACAAAAAATTGGCAGAAGTAGAAAATGAACAACTACTTCATGCACAATGACATCAATTACCCATGCCAAAGGTTAATATGGTGCTTAAAAGAGACAGACATACTGATAAACGTCGTTATAACTTGCCAACATCAAATGAGGTTGCAATGGTCTTTCAGAATGATGAAGGAGAACCACCATTTCAAAGAGACATTAGAGTATATCCCAGAAATGAGGAGCAACCATTTATTAATATTAATATCTTAAGTCCAAATTTAGATCCAATGACATATCCCATCTTTTTCCCACATGGAGAAGCAGGTTGGCAACCAAAATTAACCCTTCCCAGTTACCCAAATGCTAAAGCCAGAATCCGAAATAATGTTTCTATGCTTGAATTTAAAGTAGCTCAAATTGCCATTAGAGATGAATTTAATCCAATTTTATGTGGTGGAAAACTAATACAACAATGGATTATTGATTCATATTTGCAAGTTGAGGCAAATAATTAAAACTTTATAAAATATCAACAAGATAAACTACGTGTAGAACAATATTGTGGACTCATGGACTATGTTGCTGACGTGGCTACAAGCAGAGACATGACAGCTGGCAAAGCCATCATTTTACCATCTTCCTTTCAAGGATCTCCTCGAAATATGAGAGAAAGATACAATGATGCTATGGCTATTGTGACAAAATTTGGAAAACCAGATTTATTTGTGACATTTACATGTAATCCACAATGGCCAGAAATTAATCAAAATCTACTTGGACAAAGTGCTTCAGATCAACCAGATTTAGTAGCCAGAGTTTTTAAGATCAAATTAAATGAATTAATACGTGACTTCACTATAAATCAGTTATTTGGCAAATGTCTTGCTTATGTATATACCATTGAATTTCAAAAAAGAGGCCTTCCCCATTGACATCTTCTCATAATACTTCAAGAGAAAGATAAATTAGATACTTCGGACAAAGTGGATGCAGTCATAGTTGCTGAACTACCAGATCCAGAACTATATGGTAGACTATATGAGATTGTTACTCGTCGCATGATTCATGGACCCTGTGGAGACCTTAATCCACAATCACCATGTATGGAAAATAATCAATGTTCAAAAGATTTTCCAAAAGATTATAGAGACAAAACATATGCAAATTGTGATGGATATCCACTTTATAAAAGAAGAGAAGGAGATAGTGCCATTATTCGTGGAAAAAAAGTGGACAATAGATATGTAGTACCCTACAATCCACATTTACTCATGAAGTACAACGCCCACATCAACGTAGAAGCCTGCACTTCCATCAAATCCATTAAATATGTCTACAAATATATTTACAAAGATTACGATGCAGCTACTGTAGTCGTCAAAAGTGCAGACAACCCTGAAAGTAGTGAGTTAGTACATGATGAACTTGCATCTCATGTAGATGCATGCTATGTCAGTGCGCCAGAAGCTATGTGGCGGCTTTTAAAATTTGAAATGCATGATAGATCACATGCAGTATATAGGTTAGCAGTACATTTGCCACAACGACATTTAGTCTATTTCCATGCTGGAAATGAAATGAATGCATTGGCCCAAAGTGAAGATCGTCACACTACACTAACTGCTTGGTTTGCATTAAATTCCACTGATGCTGAAGCAACACAATACTTATATATTGAAATTCCATATCACTATGTTTTTGTGAATGGATTATGGAGACCAAGAAAAACCAGAGGCAATAAAATAATTCCACGAATTTACACAGTCAGTCCAAGAGATGTTGAACGTTTTTGCTTACGGATATTACTTTTAAATGTTCCAGGAGCACAAAGTTTTGAACAATTAAGAACTGTTAATGACATTGTATATGAATCCTTCCATTTAGCTGCAAGACATAGAAACTTACTCGCTGATGATACAGAGTGGGAAAGATGTTTAGAAGAAGCAGCACAATGTCAAATGCCACGACAGATGAGAGAACAATTTGCTTTTATTTGTATCTTCTCAAATGCTCCAAATGCATTAGCTTTGTGGGAGACTTTTAAAAGTAATATGGCTGAAGACTTTATGCGACGATACAATGAACCCATTGCACACTTAAAAGCGTTAATGGAAATCCAAGAAGTCTTTTTAACTCATGGATTAAGTTGTGCAAGTTTTAATTTGCCTGATCCAGGTCTTATAGATGACATTAACTTTGAAGACTATGACATTCAACTATAAAGCAGATAGAACAGAAGAAAGACTTGCAACTTTAAAAAACACTACAATTGCAAGCATTTCATGCCATTAAAAATGCTATAGATGATGACATGGTGACAGAGCGTTATTTCTATCTTGATGGACCTGGCGGATCAGGAAAAACATATTTGTACAATTTATTAATGAGTTCAGTACGAGCACAAGGAAAAATAGCAATGGCGTTTGCCACTACTGGAATTGCTGCACTTTTATTAGAAGGTGGAAGAACTGTTCATAGTGGATTTAAACTGCCAGTGCCTATTTTAGAAAATTCTGTGTCAGATATTCGCATGACATCCTTACAAGCAAAGAAATTGAAGAAATGTAAATTAATTATAATAGATGAGGCCACAATGATGTCATGCTATGCCCTCCAATGTATTGACCATTTGCTTCGTGAAGTCATGGATAATATTTTTCCATTTGGTGGAAAGGTAATGTTGTTGGGTGGCGATTTTAGACAAACATTACCTGTCGTTGTACATGGAAATTGAACTGACATTATCGAAACATGTATAAAGTCAAGTACAGTATGGAAACATTTTACCCATCTTCAACTGCATCAAAATATGAGATCAGAAGGCCAAACTGATTTCAATGATTGGCTTATTAAAATTGGAGAAGGCAGAACAGAAAAAATACTACATTTACCTGACGACACTGTAGAGATCCCACCTCATATGATTTGTCAACAAGATATTATATCAGCTATATTTGAAGGGAGCATAAATAACGAAGAATATTCCGAGCTTGCCAACCAAGTTATACTGACGTGTAAAAATAAAGATGCATTAATACTGAATAGTGAAATCTGAAAAAAAATTAATGCACCACAAAGAAACTATCACAGTGCTGATTCTGTACTTGCTGATGACAATGAAAGTCAGGCAAACTTTTCTACTGAATTCATAAACTCTTTAACTCCTTCTGGAATGCCACCACATATTTTGCAGCTAAAGAAAGGTGCAATTATCATGTTACTGCGAAATATGAACCCCAAAAAAGGCCTATGCAATGGCACAAGATTAATTGTTCAACAATTAAAGGACCATTTTAAAGATGCTGAAATTTTAACTGGGACCCATAAAGGAGAGAGAGTTTTCATACCAAGAATAGATTTAGCACCAAGTGAAAGTAGTCTCCCTTTTATACTTCAAAGAAGACAATTTCCCATTATTATGGCATTTGCCATGACCATTAATAAATCACAAGGTCAAACTTTCAAATCTGTGGGTATTTTCTTGGAAGAACCAGTTTTTGCACATGGTCAATTGTACGTTGCGTTGTCACGGTGCAAAAATCCACAGGCTATTAAAGTTTACATTGAAAACAATGAAAGTCAAGGTGATTTATTAGAAGATGGACGTATTTTTACTAAAAACATTGTCTACTATGAAGTACTATAACTTTGCAGGATACAAACTAAAGCCATGCAAACATTTTGGAAAAACATTCAAAAATACAAAACAATTGGTTGTTTAATTCAGTCATAATTAATGGAAGTCATGTTTATGGATAATTCGCCTCACAAAATACTTGCCTTGCATTTCTATGAAAAATTATGTTAAAATGTTAAGTCACTATGTTAATGTTTCTAATGTTACAAGTTTAAAAACAATATTTTCAAGTTATTTTATTCAACATATTACAAAGTTCATGTTAAGAGCTCAAGCACCTTTTAAGTCACAATGTAAATATTCTCTGTTATCTTAAGATTACTACCTACATTAATGTTTATCGCCAGTTTATGTGCTCAGTAATGAATTACTTTAATTATGTACGGTTTAAGGAGAGTTTTTACTGTATGCCTTCCTCTACATTCAATGTATATTAAACTTAACAATTATTCTGATACAAATTGCATGTTAATACTGATTAATTTAAAGTTAAACTGTTTTTACATTCAAATGTTAATACTTTTAATTCAAAATTAGGTTACAAAATGTATTTACTATGTTCCTGTTTATAATGTTCAAAATTTGACAAATGTTTTGCAAAACTTCCAAAGTTACATAAAAAATAAAGTTCAATTTTAAAAATATATACTTTTAAGGTTATTGCTTACATATATTTTAAACTTCATGTTAAAATTCGGGACATTTCAAAAAGTCTTTTTACTTTTTACTTTCCTCTGGATTCTATGTATATTAAAGTGAACAATTCTTTAGATACAAATTTCATGTTAAAAAACCATTACATCAACATTTTACAAAAATACATGTTCATATCACAATACTTACAAGGGTCAAAAAAATATTTAAATAACTAAACAACTTCACAAACATATACATCACATTGCCGTCATTTTTTGACGGGCAAGTTGCTAGTTACATATAAATGTAATAAATAAATCGGGTTTTCCAAATTTGGTGACAATAGCCATAGCATCATTTTATCTTTCTCTCATATTTCGAGGAGATCCTTGAAAAAATGATGGTAAAATGATGGCTTTGACAGCTGTCATGTCTCTGCTTGTAGCCACCTCAGAAACATATTCCATTAGTCCAGAATATTGTTCTACACATAGTTTATCTTGTTGATATTTTATAAAGTTTAAATTATTGGCCTCAACTTGCAAATAGGAATTAATAATCCATTGTTGTGTTGTGTATTTCGAATGGCAATTTGAGCTACTTTAAATTCAAGCATCAAAACATTATTTCGGATTCTGGCTTTAGCATTTGGGTTGGTTAATTTTGGTTGCCAACGTGCTTCTCCGTGTGGGAAAAAAATGGGATATGTCATTGGATCTAAATTTGGACTTAAGATACTCATATTAATGAATGGTTGCTTCTCATTTTGGGCATATATTCTAATGTCTCTTTGAAATGGTGGTTCTCCTTCATCATTTTGAAACACCATTGCAACCTCATTTGATGTTGGCAAGTTATAACGGCATTTATCAGTATGTCTATCTCTTTTAAGCACCATATTGACCTTTGGGATTGGTAATTGATGTCTTTGTACATGAAGTTGTTGTTCATTTTCTACTTCTGCCAATTCTTTATAAGCTATAGTGTAGGGGTTATTGGCCATAATGTTATCTAGCTCTATAAAAACACTGGGTAAGCATTTTTTATTTTCTTGCAGCTGCATACTTTGCTCAACAGCTTCCATTGTATCTAGGACATATAGTTGAGCAAATTTTCTTTGCTCTCCTTCCTCTGGATGTAAATTGGAAGTCCGATGGTAAATTTGGTCATGGACTTTAAAACAGTAAGGACCATGTCCTGGTACATTAGCAGCTAATGTTGCCCCCATAGATGCAAAGGATATGGCACTATTGAAGGATCTTATGTTTGTCTTAACATTTTTGTAGTTTGGAAAAGTAGGTTCAGTCATAATGTTTTGTAAATAGATTGGAAATTGTTTACTTTCTGGAAGTTTGACCTTGCCTTTTTTGACAGCAACTAATAAATTGGCCATCTCTGGGTCTCTCCTGTTTAAAATGATAAGCCTCACAAAACTGACATTGAGTATTCATGTCCCCACAATTATGAACCTCTACTGCTAAAGACTTGAGTAAAGGACAATTTGCAAAGCATATATCAGTTTCATTTTCAAATTCATCAGTTTAAATGTCATGTGATGTTTCAGGAACAGGTTCTAAATGCTTTCCTTTTTTGCTGGCTTTTTTTGGTATATCTTTTATTTGTTCAGGTAAAATGTCATGTGATGTTTCAGGAACAGGTTGTAAATGTTTTTGTTTTTTTAGTAGCTTTTTTTGGTGTATCTTTAATTTTTGCAGATGATAGTCTTTTGCTTGCAATACTTTTGATTCTTTTTCTTTTCGAATTTCCTTCTGCTCTGGTGTCTGCTGGTTGGCCCATCTTTTGTTGTCGTTTTCTAGCTTGACGTCTTATCTTTTCTTGTCTGCTGTAGTTATCAGCCATGTTAATCTGTAAAATAAAATAATGTATTATTAGTTTAGTTTGAGATGTTAAGTTTGTTTTTTAAATATTTTATTAGGAACAGTTTGTTTCTATGTGATTGTAGTTCATTGTAGCTGAACTTTCTTTGTATTGTTAAATAAGTGTGTTTTATTTTTTTGCTCTTACTTTCTGTTGTAGGTTGTAATTTTTGTCTTACATGCATAGCACACTCAAGGTAATTACATTACAGCTTCTTCTAGATGTAGTAGGTGTATAGTGTTAATTGAAATAGATTTTTCTTTTGTTTGTTAATTGCTTTTTTGTTGTACTTTTGGCTTATAAGCATAGTAGAGGGCAAAAATTAGTCTTTGTAATTTGTTCTACAGGGGATTGTTGTAATACTATTTTTATATTTTATTTAAAGGCTTATATGTTGGGGCTGTGAAAAGGTTTGTATTGTTGTTTTTTCGGTGTTAGTAGTATTTGTTCTAGTATTCTATTTTATGTGTGTGGTTAGGTTTTATGCTTAATATTGTACATTAGAGCTGGGAATTGAGAATGAAAAATGTTATTTAGTCTGTGTTTTGACAATTTTTTGCACTATGCTGTTTTATGTTGCTTTTTTTTTGTTGGCTAGATTGAAGCTTGGGTTTACTGTTAAACATTGTTGTCCGTAAAAGACAAATAACAGGTAAATGACAAATGTGTCAGTAATATTTTGTTAAAGTTTATAATTAGTGGTTCTTATTGTTGTTGGTGATTTTTTTTTCTGTTGACATGGATGCAGAGCAAACATGTTTATTTAGTTTTGTCTTTTTTTACTTGTTATACTGTACCTTGTTTGAAGTGTGATTTGAAACAGAATATTTCTTGGTCCGCTGTTGTAAGTCTTTGTCCAATGCTCTTCACGCAGTGTCTGTTGTAAAAGAAAAACTAAAATGTTATTTGATTTACATTTATTTGTAATGAATAACATATTTAATTGTTTTGGTCTATTTTATCTGTTATGGAGAATTTTCTGCTATGCTGTTTTTTGTGCAACCCTTTAAAATACTTTAATTATATGTGTATATTACAGTTATCCTTTTTTTTCTCACTGTAATTATTTATCTTTTTCCCATTTTGGATGTTTTTAGCATTATCCTGTTTTGTGTCCACCACTTTTGGTTGGCTTATTTCGGCTTCTTTGTAAGGCTTCTAGGTTGTTAAACATTAAAGAAGAATATTAAGTTATTTTTCTTTCTGTTTGTGTGATTTTTTGTACAATCCTGTTTTGTGTCCACCACATTTTGCATGCTTTATTTGCTTAATTAGTATTTTTTGTGAGGATTACATGTTGTTGGACAGTAAAAATGAATGTTAATTGCCTTTTCTATATCATGTTGCGCTCTTTTGTTTTATCCTGTTTTGTGTTCACCGCTTTTTGCTTGCTGCATTTCTCTTGTGGGTGATGGTTGTAGGTTATTTTACAGTAAAGAGGAGGAATACTTTTGTTTTATGTATGTTGCTAATGTTTCAGATGATATCCTGTTTTGTGGCCACCTCTTTATTTTATTTTTTTCTGTGAAACTGTCTTACTTTGTAAATTGTATAGGTCTTTCTGAAGTTTGTTGAACTGTGTTGTTTTGTTTTTTCTTTTTTTTTACTTTTCATTTTTATATTGGCGGCCATTAAACATATATATTGACTTTTTGTTTCTACTTCTTATACTATACCTTGACTGAAGTGTTGTTCTTGTCCGAATGACAGAGGGTCCCCTCCTGCCAATCATAATCCGCCAGTCTTCTTGTAGTGTCTGTTAGAAAAAGAAAGTTAAATGGTTAATTGTATATTTCTTATTTTTGATTTTGCAAAGCATGGTCTTTTTCAGCATGTAATGTATTTTTCTATATTACCTCTTCTTCTTTCTTTCTGTTGTTTAAAAGTGATCCTCTTTCACAGTCCACACTGCAAATTCTTGATTGACGCTGTTGATGCAGAGTCTGTTTGAATAGTGAAAAAAGGGGGAAAGATTGAGCTGCAGGTTACATATGTATTAGTGTCATCTTTTTTTTTTTCTTGCTATGAGCTGCTGTGACTTAATGTCACTTGAATATACTTCTTTGATTACTTTGAGTTAAGATTAGCTTGTTGTAGGGTCTATACAAATAAATGTGCATTTCACGTGTCACTATACACGAATCGCATTTTCATTGTTAAGGTTTGCAATGATTTATTTTTTTCCTTTTTATTTTTTTGGTGTCTTTCTTACTAAATTAAATATATTATAGCTTACCTCTCAGTTTGAATTTGCAGATTGTGAAGTTGTAAATTAGAAAATAATTCTCTTCTGAAGCAACAGCAGCAGTGAACTATCCAGTCACACTGTTCATCAACTGAGAAAAATTTAGAATTTTCTGGAAAGTAGGCAGTATTTATAAAGTTTGAGGTGCTTCAGACCGTTAGAACGCAATACGCATGCGCTATTTGCGTTCCAGCATAAAATTTGAAGCTCCAGTCGCCATTTTAGGCGTAATAGTTGTCATTTTCCTGTAAAATGGTGGTTAATATCAGTGTGGTACGTGCCGCATAGTGTGTGTTAAGTGCCTCGTGAAGTTGACTGGAGCGTTGTTTCGGTTTTGCGAGTAACTGTAGTATTTTTGTGTCCTTAGCTTCTTTTGGTTCGGCGGACATTTTTTATCTCGCTTAGGTGATTTTCTGGTGTCTAAACAACGAAATTTGGACTTAAATCGAGGTGTAACTTCACTTGCAGAGGTCCTGGGTGCCCCCCCCACATACATTCTGTGGGTAACCCTTTTATGTGTTTGTTGTGTGTATTTATAGTGTTGGTAAAGTTTTTAGGGTTGCGCGGGTTGCGTCCTTATTTTCGGATCTCATTTATCTTGAAGCAAAGCCCAGGATAGATTATGCATAATGGTTTTGGATTACAAGAGCAAAGCCTTTATGGACATATTTGAATGTCCCTTTCCAAGTTCCCAGAATACAGTTGAATAACTATTTTTTGGAATTATGAGCAGGAAATATATTTTACAATTTATTTTAGACATTCAAATGTGATCACAAATGTACTATTTATATACTCTACTACTGTACGTTGGAGGCTTCTATCGCTCTTTTGCCCACAATAAGTTGAATGATATATATATATATACTAGCGACTTGCCCGTCAAAAAATGACGGTCAATAAAAGAAAGTGTTGAAATGCTGTTTGCCACATAATGTGAGTGTACTGTGTGCCTCAACTATATAGACCCCTCTAACACACTAATGAATGCATGTAATAACACTATAAGTGCCATGAGGGTCATCCAGGACCCTCATGACCCAAAGTGAAAGCACTACACCATTTTAACCCGGTCACTTATGGGGGTCTATCCAGACCCTTATAAGCCTCTATTTAACCCCATCAGTCCCATAAGGGTATATTATGACCATTATGGGCCTTTTACAACCCAACATTAACCACATAAGTGCCATGACGGTCCTCAAGGACCATCATGACACTAAGTATAAACACTACACTGCACTATACCCCCCAATAAAACATTAAATATCACAAAAAATAAAAAAAGGAACATTAGAGAAAATAAAAAAAATACATTACAACCCCGCCCCCCCACTAGAGAAAAAAAAATTACACACCTGAAAAGGAAATACATATAATACATGCAATACAATACAATTAAATACAATACAATACAATTAAATACAATACAATACACCCCTATCTAATCTATCTAATATACAATACATGCTATCTCTATATAGCAACCCTAATTCTAAGCTAAAATAAAATAATTAAGACCACTTACCTTAAAAAATATTTAAAAAATGACTACAACACGTTTACATAAAATAAATTAACATTCTAAACATTCTAAATATTCTACTCACCTTTCCAGCATGTCCCGTCTATCTTTGCTTCTCCGGCGCGGCCCCTGTTTAAAAAAAACATTACATTAGCACACATAAACATAAAACCAAGTAAAATCAACACAATCTACATTCTACTTACCTCCCAGCGATGTCTCTGGCCTCATCGTGTTGTGCCCCAGATGGGCCCTGGAAGCATCCGCGCTCTTTAAAAAAAACAACACACATCCGCCCTATCAAATTCAGCCAATGAGAAGACGCCAATTGTGAACCAATGAGAAAGGGATACACCCCAACATCCCATGCTGATTGGATAACACACCTGTCAATCTTTATTTGAACCAATCCAAAAGCTTTATTGCCATCAGCGAATCACAATGGGATACACCCCCACTCAGTGATTAGCTGAAGAGATCTGCTCCTTCCCATTAGCTGTAATACGGATTAACCAATAAAAAGGCACAAATGCCTTCACCAATCACCCTGTTGGGGTGTATTCCATTGTGATTGGCTGAAGGCATCTGTGCCTTGTGATTTTTTTAAATAAAGATTGACAGGTGCTTTATCCAATCAGAGTGGGATTTTAGGGTGTATCCCTTTCTGATTGGGTCACACATTGGCGCCTCCTGATTGGGTGCATTTGATAAACAGCGTTTTCAACCAATCAGAAGGCGCCATTGCCTATTTTCTTCTGGAAAAGTCTCCGGGAGCCTCATTAGCGTCGGGGATATACGTGAGTGCGAATGTGAGTTCTTTTTTTTTTTAGAGCGCGGTTCCAGGGCGGGGCAGAAGAGGAGGAAGCCGGAGACATCGCGGGGAGGTAAGTACAATGTAGATTATGTTTATTTTATTTTGTTTTTATGTTTATGTATGTGTATTAATGTTATGTTTTTTTTAACAGGTGCCGCGCCGGAGAAGAGTAAAAGAAGAAGGACGGGACATGCTGGAAAGGTGAGTATAATATTTAGAATGTTTAGAATGTTTATGTATTTACTGTAAATGTGTTGCACTAATTTTTTTATTTTTTTCCCCCTAGGTGGCTGATCTGAATGGACATCTGCAAAGGTAAGTGGTCTTAATTATTTTATTTTAGCTTAGAATTAGATTATTTTATGTATAGATAGCATTTATTGTATGTTAGCTAGGGGTATGTGTTTTATATAGATAGCATAGCATGTATTGTTTATTAGATTGTGGTATTTATTTAGATAGATTGGTGGAAGTATATTAGATAGATAGGATGTATATTAGATAGATAGTATATATCGTATATTACATAGATTGTGTGATGTATATTATATAGATAGGATGTATATTAGATTATGGTATTTTTTTAGATAGATTGGGATATGTACATTAGATAGATAGGATGTATTGTATATAAGATAGGGGTGTATTGTATTGTATTGTATTTAATTGTATTGTATTGTATTGTATTATATTGTATGTATTGTATTGTATGTATTATATGTATTTCCTTTTCAGGTGTGTATTTTTTTTTTCTGTAGTGGGGGGGGGGGGTTGTAATGTGTTTTTTATTTTCTGTAATGTTCCTTTTTTTATTTTTTGTGAATTAGGTTTTTTTATTTTCTTTAATGTAGATTTTTTATTTTTTGTGACTTTAGTTTTTTTACTTTCTGTAATTAGAGTGGTGGGGGGTTATTAGGGGGTAGGTACCTAGTGTAGGTAGGTAGTGTAGGTGTTAATAGGTTAGTGTAGAGGGTGTTTAGTTGATATTTAATGTTTTATTGGGTGGTATAGTGCAGTGTAGTGTTTATACTTAGTGTCATGATGGTCCTTGAGGACCGTCATGGCACTTATGTGGTTAATGTTGGGTTGTAACAGGCCCATAATGGTCTTAATATACCCTTATGGGACTGATGGGGTTAAATAGAGGCTTATGAGGGTTTGTATGGACCCCCATGAGTGACAGGGTTAATTACCGGTTTATGGGAGTCTGTATTGACCTCCATGAGTGAGGGGGTTAATTAAGGGCTTATGGGGGGCTGTATTGATCCTACTGAGTGACGGGGTTAATTAAGGGTTTATGGAGGTCTGTATTGACCCTCATGAGTGAGGGGATTAATTAAGTGCTTATGGGATTTGTTTTGACCCCAATGAGTGACAGGGTTAATGAAGGGCTTATGGGGGTCTGTATTGACCCCATGAGTGAGGGGTTAATTAAGTGCTAATGGGGATCTGTATTGACCCCCATGAGTGACAGAGTTAATGAAGGGCTTATGGGGGTCTGTATTAACCCCCATGAGTGAGGGGATTAATTAAGTGCTTATGGGGGTCTGTATTGACCCCCATGAGTGAGGGGGTTAATGAAGTGCTTATGGGGTCTGTATTGACCCCTATGAGTGACAGGGTTAATGAAGGACTTATGGGGGTCTATATTGACCCCCATGAGTGACAGGGTTAATTAATGGTTGATGGGGATCTGTATAGAGCCCCATGCGTGATAGTGTATATATTTTTTTTATAACGGGTTCTTTAAGGACCTTTACGGTCCTTTAAGGACCAATAACGCAGGAATTTTGAATTTCCATTGAATCGGGGGTCCCCGATCGCGTGCGATCGGGACCCCCACTGCAATGGTTAATGTGGGGTTAATGCAGGTCTCCGAGCTTATCTCGGATCCCATGGGGTAATGCGGGTTTCCGAGCTTATCTCGGATCCCTTCTTGGGTAAGTTGTACGTGGCTGGGCTTTAAGCCTCGTTTTCGTTTGTTTCGGCGGCCATTTATTCTCCCGCTTAGGGGATTTTTGTGTGTCTGAACTCGGGAATTTGGACATAAATGGAGGTCCTGGATGCCCCTCCCTTGCTATGGGTAAGCTTTTTATGTATTTTTGTGAGTATTTGGTGTGTTTTGACTGTTTTTAGGTGCGTGCTGTTCGGCCGTTATTGTCTTATTTTTGTGGGTGTGGGTGTTTGTTCCGTTAAGGTTGGTTCCGAGGTAGTTTTTTTTTCTAAGTCGTGTGTGTGTTTTTAACCTCGTTTGAGGCGCCTTTGAGCCTCTACCTCCGCAAATGCGGACCCTATCTTCGCGAGGGCCCGCATTTGCAGAGCAAACTGCATTCCTTGCTGCATTCGTAGTTTGACAACTATTATATGTGATATATATATATATATCTATATATATATATATATATATATATATATATATACTAGCGACCTGCCCATCAAAAATAATGGGGCAATACAATTGTAAGCCATGGCAATGCTGTTTGACACAAATGTAAAGCTTTTTCTACTCTGAGGACCTTCGGCGTTCATTGTGAGCCTCGCGCTGAGCACCATCGGCGCTAATCGCGTAGCTCGCAATGAGCACCTTTGGCGCTCATAGCGATCCACTCCTCTCATTTAATTTTGTTCCTATGAGAGCTTTGTGCTCTCCTGACAAACACAGATATATATATATGTCAATTTTTTTTGTATAATTATTAATTAATTATTTACTAATATACTTAACATATTTGTAATTGATATATCCAGCAATGAAGAACTAAATATTTTTATTTTACTGCAGCATACAATGTACATTTGGCCTGTTGGTGCTGTGAGGAGAAAGTGTCATCAATGTCCCAGCTGTTCATTAGAAATATGCTGGGTGCACGAGGTCAAACCATTGCTTTAGTTGTGTAAATTTCCATTTGAGATTCCTAGTGTTAGTGTTGTAAAATAGCGTCATTTGTCTATGTGCTACACCGGTCTCGACCATTTTCGGTGCTGGCTACGCGTGTATTTTAGTACCTCGTACGTCCCTGGCAAAATTTGTATGTTTCTGACTGTGTTTTGCGCATTTCGAGGTCTTATAGCCTCGTTTTCATTTTTTTCGTCCGCCATTTTTTTCCCTGCTTAGGCGAGTTAAAATTGTGTAAACTCATTAAATTGTACTTTAATTAACGTGCAACCTTAGTGGCAGATGTCATGGCTGTCCCCCCATGCTCTGTGTGTTTTTTTAAATATTTATTGTTGCATTTTATATTGTTTTGCGTTGTATTTGAATATACGCATTTCGACTGTTAATCTCGTATTTTTGCGACCTCGTATTATTTTTAAGTTCTCCGGGTCGTAATTAAAAGTCATACATCCTTTTCAGTGTTTTATGAGCTTTGGGGATTTTGAAGTTGCAAAACTGCCTAAAATCGACTTTATTTCGCATGCAACCTCACCCCCAGAAGTCCTGCCTGGTGTTTTTTTTTTTTTTCATTGCAAAGTCATGCTTTTCTGGGGTTTACTTGTTCCAGGGGTTTACTTTTCTAAGAGTCCGCATTTGCGGCCTGCAATGTAGCCGACGTTGGAGCCTCCACCTCCGCAAATGCGGCCCCCTCAAAATAACTCAACACACAGCCATTAATGTCTAAACCGTTGGCAACAAAAGTGAGTACACCCCTAAGTGGAAATGTCCAAATTGGGACCAATTAGCCATTTTCCCTCCCCAGTGTCAGTGTCATGTGGCTCGTTAGTATTACAAGGTGTCAGATGTGAATAGGAAACAGTTGTGTAAAATTTGGTGTTATCGCTCTCACACTCTCTCACACTGGTCACTGTGGCAAAAAACTCTCTTTCCAAAGAAGTTGCGTGCACGTGCTCAGCCTCATATCTACAGAGATTGTCTTTGGGAAACAGACGTATGAGTGCTGATAGCATTGCTGCAGAGGTTGAAGGGGTGGGGGGGGGGGGGGGTCAGCCTGTCAGTGCCCAGACCATACACCACACACTGCATCAAATTGGTCTGCATGGCTGTCATCCCAGAAGGAAGCCTCTTCTAAAGATGATGCACAAGTATGCCCGCAAAAAGTTTGCTGAAGGCAAGCAGACTAAGTACATGAATTACTGGAACCATGTCCTGTGGTCTGATGAGACCAAGATAAACTTATTTGGTTCAGATGGTGTCAAGCGTGTGTGGCGGCAACCAGGTGAGGAGTACAAAGACAAGTGTGTCTTGCCTACAGTCAAGCATGGTGGTGGGAGTGTCTTGGTCTGTGCTGCCGGCACTGGGGAGCTACAGTTCATTAGGGAAACCATGATTGCCAACATGCATTGTGACATACTTAAGCAGAGCATGATCCCCTCCTTTCGGAGACCGCGTCGTAGGGCAGTATCACATATAATAGTTGTCAAACTACGAGACGTCATCACACTTTGCGAGGTGCGTACCAGTGCGCTCATCGCTTACGAGCCTCATGAAGCAAAGCGAGGCGTTAGCGCGTATGATTTAGCTGATAAGCACCAAAGGCGCCCATTGCTGCGAGGCGAGCTATTAAACCATAGCACTTAGTTGTTGAGCGTCAAAGGTGCTCATTAGTGCAAGCCTCACAAGGCGAGACGTTAAACTGTAGCACTTAGCCGTTGCGAACCTCGCGAACTGAGGCGAGCCGTTACACAGGACTTAGAAAAAAAAATACGAGACACGGGACTTAGAAAAAAAAGATACGAGATGCAAAAAATTACGAGATTATCGGCCGACCAAAAAAACTGAAAAACACACTAAATACAACCAAAAAAATAACAAAAACATCACACATGGCATGGGGCAACACCCAGGACGTTTGTGAGTAAGGTACTGGGTTTTTAGAGCACTGGGCTGACTTCTCACTTGGGTACTATCTCTATTGCAGGGATGGATGGCATCTTAATGATGAGGGAGCTTTTGTGCTAGGGGATAGGATGGTAGAACAGCTGGGGGAGCTTTTAAACTTGTAGGTGGGGAGAGGGACTATATAGAAGTATTGGGGTAAAAAGGGTAGAGAGGGAAAGAGATGAATTATTTACCCATGGGGGAGGAGAAGGAGGGAGGGTTACAATAGACAGTAGGGAGGTATTAATAGGGGCTCAAATACAGTGGCAAGCACTTCACAATGGCAGAGCCATAGCAACATAAAGTGTATGCTTGCTAATGCAAGAAGTTTGCCTAGGAAAAAGGGGGTGAGCTAGAATTATTAGCAGTACAAGAAAAATGGGACTTAATAGGCATTACTGAAACATGGTGGGATGAATCTCATGACTGTTAATTTGGATGATTATACCTTATTTAGGAAAGGGGTGAAAATAGGGGAAATGGTGAAAGAGCAAGAGGGATCTGTCTGTATGTTAAGCCTGAATTTAATCCTATTGTCAGAGAAGATATTTATGCTGGAACTAGCTGCATCATTGAAACTTTGTGGGTTGAGCTAAATAGTGGAGGAGCTAATTCTAAACGCATATTGGTGGGAGTATGCTATAAACCCCCAAATATAATTGAAAGTGAGGAAATACAATTATTGTTACAGATTGGAAATGCAGCTAAGCATGGGCAAGTTCTAATAAAGGGAGAATTTAATTACCCTGAAATAAACTGGATGAGGCCAGCAGTTCAGCTAAGGGGAGAAGGTTCTTGAGTACACTCAGGGATCATTATCTGGCCCAGGTAATACAAAAACCTACTAGAAATGAAGCTATCTTAGATTTAGTCATCACAAATAACATTGATATAGTATCAAATATTGGAATAGGGCAACCTTTAAGAAACAGTGTTCACAACACAGTCTCATTTGAGATTGAATTACAAAATTTTTTTTTAGGGGGCCAACAAAAACTCTAAATTTTAAAAGGGCAGATTTTAACGGTCTAAGAGCAGCAATACAAAGTATAGACTGGGACAGAGAACTGATAGGTAAAAAGACTGAACATAAATAAACAACATTTAAATCCTTACTAAATATACATACACATCGGCATATACTGTGTGGGAATCAAAGTAAAAGGAGTAAATCCCATCCAATGTGGCTTAACACTGATTTAAAGATCAAGATACAAAGTAAAAAACAGGCATTTAAATTATACAAACAAGAGGGGACAGAGACTGCTTTACAGGAATACAAGGAAATCAACAAGGCTTGCAAAAGCGCGATTAGACTGACTAAAATAGAAAATGAAAAATGTATTGCAAAAGAGAGTAAGACTAACCCTAAAATATTTTTTAAGTATATTAATGGGAAGAAGGTGAGGAAGGAAGCTATAGGAACATTACAATGTGACACAGGCCGTCTGATAATTAGCGACCAGGAAAAGGCAGATGAGCTAAATAGGTTCCTTTCTTCGGTAAACACAAGGGAGGTACCAGTGATTGGGTCACTGCAACATAATGTGGCTACACTACCTTCACCAAATAACTGGTTAACGCAGGAAGAAATCCAAAAGTTGTTTGAAAAAATTAATGTTAATAAAGCCCCGGGTCCTGATGGAATACATCTACGGGTACTGAGGGAACTGGGTTCTGTAATAGCCAAACCATTATATTTAATTTTTCAAGATTCACTCAACACAGGGTCTCTACCAGATGACTGGAGAAAAGCAGATGTGATACCTATATTTAAAAATGGAGCAAGAGCAATTCAGGGGGAATTATAGACCAGTGGTCCTCACATCTGTTGTTGGGAAACTTTTAGAAGGGTTAATAAGGGCCAGAATACAAGAATATGTCTATTTGAACAAGATCATAGGTAGCAGTCAACACAGATTTATGAAGGATAGGTCATGTCAGACCAATCTAATTAGTTTCTATGAGGAGGTTAGTAGGAACTTGGTTCAAGGCAGCTCAGTGAATGTAGTCTTTTTGGATTTTACAAAGGCTTTTGATACAGTGCCACATGGGAGACTTTTTGCAGTAAATATCTGCTCATGGATTGAGAGCTGGCTGAAAGACGGGAAGCAAAGGGTTTTAGTAAATGGAACATACTCCGATTGGACTAATGTGGTAAGTGGGGTTCCCCAAGTTCAGTATTAGGTCCTCTCCTTTTTAACATATTTTTTAATGACGTAGAAGTGGAACTCGAAAGTTGTGTCTCCATTTTTGCTGATGACACTAAGTTGTGCAAGGTAATTAAATCAGATAATGATGTACTTTCCCTACAAAGGGATTTGCATAATTTAGAGAAATGGGCGGCTAAATGGAAGATGAGATTTAAAACAAATAAATGTAAGGTTTTGCATTTGGGAAGGAAAAATAGCCATGCAATTTATAATCTTAATGGAGCAATCTAGGGTTATCAGATATTGAAAGGGATTTGGGAGTGCTTGTGGACAACCATCTAGGTAGCAGTGCTTAATACCAAGCAGCAGCTGCAAAGGCAAGTAAAATATTAGCATGTATTAAGAAGGGTATAGAAGCAAGTGAAGCAAATATAATTCTGTCACTATAGAAATCCCTAGTATGCCCTCATTTGGAATATGGAGTTCAATTTTGGGCACCACTTCATAAAAAAGACATTTTAGAGCTGGAAAAAGTACAGAGAAGGGCAACAAAACTAATAAGGGGAACGGAGGGTGCTACGTTATGAAGAAAGACTAATTTCGCTAGAAAAAAGGTGTCTACGAGGGGATATGATTACGTTATTTAAATATATCCAGGGTCAATATAAGGCTTTGTCAAGTGAACTTTTTGTAGCAAGAGATTTTCAATTGACAAGAGGACATCCCTTGAGGTTAGAGGAAAAAAAGATTTCACCTTAAAGAAAGAAAAGTTTTCTTCAAAGTTAGGGTGGTTAAACTGTGGAATTCTCTACCAAAGGAGGTGGTGACAGTTAATTTGATAGATAACTTTAAAAAGGGGTTAGATATATTTTTAAATAAAGAGGGCATTCAAGGTTATCCTAGATAACTAGCGAAGGAATATTGATCCAGGGAGAAATTTGATCGCCAGTTTCTGGGGTCAGGAACAAATTTTGCTTTTTTTCCCCTTATGAGACAATTGGCAAAGTTTCAGTGTTTTTTTTTTTTTTCTGTTTGCCTTCCTCTGGATCAATTAATAATTAATTACAAATAGTCCACATATGAAAAAGATCAAAAGAGATCTAAAACGGTTGAACTTGATTGACTAACAGTCTTTATTCAACCTCAAATACTATACTATTAATAATTAATTAACAACTAATGAATTATTAACTAATCCGCATATTGCAGATCAGAGGAGATCTTAAAAGGTTGAACTTGATGGCCTAAAATCTTTTTGCAACCTTAATTACTATGTAACTCGATTTAGACGATTTTCGCCACTTGAAAATTGCTAAGCAAGGAAAAAAACGGCCACTGAAAAAAAAGGAAACAAGGACCATGCAAAACACTGCAATATGCGTAGCACTTTACACATCACACTACGATCTACAAGATACAGTATTACAAAAGCCGGCAAATGCTCACGAGACCCCGAGCCGTTAAACCATAGCACTTATGCGATGCGAGCCTCGCAAAGCGAGGCGAGCTATTAAAATACAAGATGCAGGACTTAAAACAATGATACGAGACGCAAAAATTTACAAGATTAGCGGCTGAACAAAAACACGAAAAACACACTTAATACACCACCAAAAAATACAAAAACATCACAGACAGCATGGGGCAACAGTCAGGACGTCTGTGAGTGAGGTGGAATGCGAATTTAACTCGATTTACACTATTTTTGTCACTTGAAAATCACCTAAACGAGAAAAAAATGAAAATGAGGCTACATGACCCCGGACCGCCCAAAACACTGCAAAACGCGTAGCACTTTACAGATAACACTACAACCTACAAGATACAGTATTACAAAAGCCGGCAAATGCTCACGAGACGCCGAGCAGCCTATTTATAATGCACACTTGGAACAATCATTACACTTTATAAGCAGGGCACTGACACTCTAAATGTATATTCTATGCAGACGCAAAATATAAAGAGATTGTTAGCTCTTCAGTCTATTGCTCGCTGCAGATATCAATTATAAATAATGAAAGTAAATTAATTGATTTAAGAAATCATTAATTATTAATGAATTACATATACATATAAATATATATCTCTCTCAGAGGACCAAAAGTCATGACAGGAGAGGCTCGCAATGAGTGCTGAAGGTCCTCACAGTACAAAACGGTTTCAATTATGTCTCAAACAGCATTCCCATGGCTTCAAATTGTATTGCCCCATCAGGCAAGTCACTAGTTCCAACATGATAACGACCCCAAACACACCTTCAAGACGACCACTACCTTGCTAAAGAAGCTGAAGGTAAAGGATGTCTCCAGACCTAAACCCTATTGGACATCTGTGGGGCATCCTCAAGGGGATATATATATATATAAATTACAGAGGGAGAAAAAAAATTGCATATAAACTATATACTCACAAATGTTGACCAAAAGTTAATTTTTTGCACTAAATACAAAGCATTTTTTCACTATCAAATTAAAAGCAAACTTTCATAACAAAACTACCAGACACAGAGAACAAGAATCAGAGAGAGGTAGAAAGAGATTGTACTCACCCAGTCAGCATGACAGCTCCCACTAAACTACATTTCCCTTAATTGTGTAGTCCTAATTGGCTGGGTCTGTGGGATAGGGTCTGGGACTTTTCCCTCCCTTCATTCTGATTGGATAAGGCTTCACTTGACAGACAGGTACAGTCCTATACAACAGAGCACAGATAGGGCACAACACCATCTTGCCCTGATCTGAAGTACTAGTCAGTCACGAGCAGGGGGATATATGTTATTAATCAGTGTGTTTAACTGTCTGCTGCACAAAGGGATTATAATTTAAAGTGACAGCAGCAGATATAAAAAAACAGAAGATTTAACATGATATAATTTTTTTTAATTTTTATATTATTTAAATTAAACAATTAAGTTAGTGATGGGGGATTAGATCAGTGCAATTAATTTGGGAGGGTGGTTGCCCATTTGCCCCTATGCACTTTTGGTTCCCTACTTTAGCATTTCAATCTCCTAGGATAACAGTAACATCTTTTCTTGGTGTTATATCTATGATGTGTTGAAGATCTTCATAGAACTGGACAACTTCAGTATCTTCAGCATCGGTGGTTGGAGCATAGACTTGGATCACTTTGATGTTAAATGACTTGCCTTGAATTAGAATTGAAATAATTCTGTCATTTATTGGGTTCTAACCGAGCACTGCTTTGGCCACCCTTTGATTGACTATGAGGACTACTCCATTTCTTCTGCAGGATTCTTAACCACAGTAGAAGATTTGGTGGTTGTCTGGTGTGAAATGTCCTTTTCCAGTCCATTTAAGTTCACCAATTCCCAGGATATAGATGTGTAGCCTTGTCATCTAATGTTTGACCAAGTCCAGTTTACTGGTTCATAGTTCTAACATTCCAGGTTCCTATGCTGAATTGTTCTTTGCAGCATTGGACTTTCCTTTCTCCTTCAGACACATCTGCATCCACTTCGGTCCAAAGTTCTTCAGCCATTCTTTCTATGTCTAGTCCCTTAAATCTATTCTTTACTTCCACGGTATATTCACAAAATATATTATTTATTTTGTATCTGCTTGTTCTGATGTTTTCCCCTCTTTTCTTCAGTTTAATTCAGAACTTTGCAATAAGTAGCTCATGGTCTGGGCCGCCATCAGCTCCAGGTCTTGTTTTAACTGACTGTATAGAGCTCCTCCATCTTTGAGTACAAAGTATATAGTCAATCTGATTTCTATATTATCTATCTGGTGATGTCCGCAGCTGGGTGTCCTTTCAGCATTGGTCCAACCACTTCATTAGATCTGGAACTACTAGTACTTGCCCTCTGCTCTTCCTAAGTAATGTGGTAGGCACCTTCTGACCTGAGGGGCTCATCTTCCAGGGCCATATCATTATGTCTCTGGTTGTGCTTGTCCATTTCTTAGCAAAGTTACATAGTTACATAGTTACATAGTAATTGAGGTTGAAAAAATACTTTCAGTCCATCAAGTTCAACCTAATAAGATCTTATCTGATCTGCAATTTGCGGATTAGTTGTTTATTAATTGTTTATTAATTGATCCAGAGGAAGGCAAAGAGAAAAAAAAACAAGTGGAACTTAGCCAGTCGTCTCAAAGGGGAAAAAAATGAATTCCTTCCTGACCCCAGATACTGGCAATCAGATTCCTCCCTGGATCAATACTCTCAGTTACTGCAGTGGATTGCAAGTTCCTTCTCCAGGGGACTGAATTTTGTCTGACTTCTCTGCTATGACCTGCCCATCTTGGGTGACCCTTCATGGTATAGCTCACAGCTTCATTGAGGTACACAAGCCCCTTCACAATGACAAGGTAGTGAACCAGAGGTTTTTATTTTTTCCTTAGCTTCAATGAAATCTAGGTTTCTCTGATACTATCAGCCTTATTGAATTCCAGCCTCGTAGATATGAGGTTTATACTTAAACCCTACGTGCTGCAAAGTTTAAAAAGTTACAACGCTATTAAATTAGCCCTGTTGCGAGCAATGTATGAGCTACGCAGCACGGCCATCCCTGTCAACACAGAGAAAATCTACATGAGGAGTGACAGCCTATGAGATGATCTCGCAGGCTCCCCCACCTCATCAATTGCCACGGGGGTCCTGAACGGGACCTCCGTGGCAGTCCTACATATAAGCCCTGCCGTGGGGTGTACTACAACCACCTCGTCTGGCACTTAAAATTAACCCCCTCTATGCTGGGGGTCCCCATCGGGACCCCCAAAGTGACCCGCATTAACCACTTGCTGCAGGGGACCATAGGGACCCCCACAGCTCCCCCACATTTAACGCTTGCAGCGGGGGGTCCCCGATCGGCATTGATCAGGCCCCAGCTGCATTTAAACATTTGAAATGACCCGCTGCGGCTCCTTAAAGGGCCAGCGGCAAATCATTAGCCAATCCCAGCCTTGGCACCTAAAATAAACACCCTCCATGCTGGGGGACCCCATCGGGACCCCAAAAGTGTCCCCACATTAACCCCTTGCTGCAGGGGTCCATAGGGAAAGCCGCAGCCTGCCCATATTACGACTTCGCAGCTGGGGTCCCCGATCGTGACCCGACTGCATTTCGTGGGTACTTAAAGGCCTGTAAAGTACCCCCCAGGCAACTAAAATAAATCCCATCACTCATGGGGCTCTATACAGAGCCCCATAAGCCCTTAATTAACCCCATAACTCATGGGGGTCAATACAGACCCCCATAATCCCTTAATTAACCCTATAACTCATGGGGCTCTATACAGAGCCCCCTAATCCCTTAAGTAATTGCATAACTCATGAGGGCCAATACAGACCCCCATAATCCCTTAATTAACTGCATAACTCCTGGGGGTCAATACAGACCCCCATAAGCCCTTAATTAGCCCTATAACCCATGGGGCTCTATACAGAGCTCCATGAGCGCGTCAATTAACCCTATAACCCATTTTGCTCTATACAGAACCCCATGAGCCCTTAAAAATTCACCCTATAACTCATGGGGCTCTATAGAGAGCCCCGTGAGACTATAATTACCCTCTCAGTCCAATTGGGGTCTATATAGACCCCTATATGACACTATTAACCCCTAGGTTAACCCTACAAGTGACATGAAGGTCCTCCAGGACCCTAATGACAAAGTCTAAGCACTACACTACACTACTAACCCTAACTATACCCCAATAACCCATACTAAACCCTATCTATCCCTAACTAGGCCAATATAACACTAATTGGGCCTATTTAAACCTATAAGGATCTAATAACCCTAACTGGGCATATTTAACCCCATCTAGCCCTATTTAATCCCATCACTTGTGAGGGTCTATACAGACCCCCATAAGCCTCCATCTAACTCCATCCTGTTTGGGGGTCTATGCAGACACCGGTAAGCCTCTAGTTAACCCAATCAGTCCCATAAGGGTCTATGAAGACCCTCATAGGACAATTAGAAGCCTATAATTAACTCCATAAGTGCCATGAGGGTCCTCCATGACACTAAGTACAAACACTACACTATTCCCCCCAATAAACCAATAAATCTAAACTAACCCCGTCTCCCCTAACCTATTAACCCCTACCTACCTAACACTACCTACCTAACCCCCTATTAAGCTCCCCACCCTACTAATTAGATAAAATAAAAAAACTAGGGTACATAAAATAAAAAAACCTAAGGTACACAAAACAAAAAAGGACATTGCAACCCACCACTACAAAAAATAAAAAAAAATGTCACAAACCCCCCCTCACTACAAAAATTAAAAAAAACATCACAACCCCCCCCCCCCCCCCCCACTACATAAAATAAAATAAATTAAAAAAACATTACACACCTGCAAAGGAGGTCCGAGATCCTTCGGAGCTCATTGCGAGGCTGTTGTATTTTTTTTTTCTGATAAGCGCTTTTGCTGTTATTGTTTTGTTGACGTTGATCTGCTTTTTGCGCTTATTGCAAGGCTTTATGTGCTATGAGCAGCGTTGCCGATCGTTGTAAGTTGCGCGGTGAATGGGTTTTGTGTTTATTGTGAGAGTTTTTTTTGGGGGGGCTATATTTGCTTTGTATGCTAATGAAATAATGAATACATTAATAAATGAATATACGTAACCTATTTGGACGTAATATATGCAGGAATCATTGTGCTGGAGAGCTGACAATCTGTTTTGATGTTCCTGCAGCATACAATGTAGGTTTGTGTAGCTGACGTTTAAGTGTCAGCAATGTGTGCAGTGTGTAGTGTAAATAGGTTGTGTGCGTGAGGAGAAGCCATTAGTGTAGCTGGGTACTTCCGCATTGTGTAAGTTAGTGTTGTAAAATGGCGGGGAATGTGTATGTGGTACGCGGCTGTGTATGATGTAGCGTCCTTATTAATAGTGTATCTTGTACCTTGTACGGCTTTTTGGAAAATCCGTAAGTGCTTGGTGGTGTTTTGCGTGTTGAGGGTTCTGTAGCCTCTGGAATTTTGTGTGTCTAAACTTCGGAATTTGGACTTAAATTGAGGTGTAACTTCACTTGCAAAGGTCCTGGGTGCCCCCCCCCCCCCCCCTTTTTATGTATTTGTTGTGTGTATTTATTGTATTGTTTATGTTTTCATGTGCGCGCGGTTCAGGTCGTATTTTTGCGAGATTGTATTTTTTGATGCTAAGTTTGGAAATTTTCCATTGTAAGGCACCATAGAGCCTTCAACTCCACAATTGCGCCCCCTCGCTTCGCGAGGGACCGCATTTGTGGCCTGCAATGAGCCTGTGGCTCATTGCAGCTGACATGGGAGCCTCCACCTCCACAAATGCGGCCCCTCGCATTTGCGGGCCGAAAGTCGTAGGGGGTATATATGTGATATATATATATATATATATATATATATATATATATATGTATAGCTGGTGCGGCGTACCATCTGCAGTTCATTAGGACATTTACTCATCTGAATCTGCTGTGCAGTGTGTGAGACTGACCAATCTATGACCAATGCTTAGCAATGAGTGTTAACATGCCTATGAGACATGGTCCAGGTTAGGCTAGTACATGACACGCACATGCAGTGCCTCAGAGTCTGTATCCGCATATGCTGCAGTGTGCACACCAATATATGCACTCTCTTATGGATGTAAAATCATTATGGATCTACAGCTGTATCTTGTTTAATGCTGGGGATAGCTTCCATTCAATTGGCGTGTTGCGACACAGCTTTAAACTGTGCAGTATAACATGGGGATAGAACTCATTACAAAATATATACCGTAGTGGTCCGAATATAAGCAGCACCTTTTTTCCCGATTTTTGCGTCTGCAAGATACGGGTGCGGCTTATATTTGCAACCTTAAAAAAAATCACTGCAGATTTGCGAGCTTGCAAGTTATGTGTGCGGCTTCTATTTGCGAACGTAAAATGAGTGCCGATTTGCGCAATTGCCAGTTAAGGGTACCGATTTGCATGCTTGAGACGGCGGTATTGAAAAAATTGAATAGCAATTTACAATTTTAGTGATTCTAACATCCTGTAAGGCCTGTAATCTGCAAAAAAAGTTACAGTACTAATTAGAAAGCCTGTTTCTTGCAATGTCTGATCACTTAGAGAGAGTATTTTTCTCCAATTTTAAGGGTGCGGCCTATATTTGAGTACTATAATTTTTCTATTTTTCCCCCTTGAATTTTACAGGTGCGGCTTATATTCGGACCAATACGGTACAACTGCAATTGATATTTATACTGTTTGCTTTATATTAACTTTGAACAAACAGCAAACATAACAATCCTACAGTGCTATTGTATGTCAGTTATCTATGTGTGTGGGGTTCATGTGTGTGCATATGAGGGTGTGATGGTGCATATTATACTCACTTTGCAGGGTTTCCTGATAGCCCATGTCCATCTGTCCTGGAAGGCCCACTACTGCTGCTGGCTCCAAAGACTCCTTGATTGTCCGCTCCAATCCACAGTATGTGATGTTTAGTGGTGGGCTACCACCAGTCCCATAGGCTGCTCTGGCCTCCGTTGCCATCTTCTTCTTCACCTTCATCCGGCAGCCATCATATTGGTGTTTAACCGACTGAACATCACAGTTTGCAACCCCTGATGAAGCCACAGCTGCAGTTACCTCATTCCAGGCATGTGCCTTATCGCCAGGCCTCACATCCCTACCACCATGGATTATGTTACGGAGGGCTTGGACTTCTCTGAGGAGGGTTTCTGTTTCCTCTTGGCTATAATTGTATGCCCCCTGCTTTGGCACATATGTTGCCCTGCCAATAGTGCCTGGGGTTCCTGGCCTCCCTTTTCTCTCCCTGAGGCCTGCCCCTCATCCCCACTACCTCTCCCCTGGGATCAGGCACCTGGCCTTCTGCTCCTACAGCTTGTGTGCCTACATCTGGGGCACATCCCTCCCTCCCTCCTACTCTCCTCCACCTGTACCTTCCCTCCCTGGCCTGCTGCCTCCTCTCCCTCTCTCCATACCTCTATTTTTCCTCCTCTCCTCACTCTCCTCCTCTGGTGTTACCCTCTTTCTCTCCTCACTCTCCTACTCTTCTCACTCCCCTCCTCTCCTCACTGCTCTGTCTCTGGTGTTTCTATCTCTAGCACTCTCTCTCTCTCTCTCTAAAACTCTCTATTTCTCTCTCTGGTACTCTCTATATCTCTCTCTGGAACTCTTACACGCTTTCTCTAAAACTCTCTATTTCTCTCTCTGGTACTCTCTATTTCTCTCTCTGTAACTCTTACGCACTTTCTCTAAAACTTTCTATTTCTCTCTCTGGCCCTCTCACTCGCTCTCTAATACTCTCTATTTCTCTCTCATTCTCTGTCTATCTCTATCTCTCTCTCTCTTAAAAACCCACCAATACCTAGACCTGTATGTTGACTTTCTCAGCTTCAGTTTTTTAAGCCGGATCCCGTGGTGTTGATTGGCGTCCTCCTCTTCCTATTGGTTAATTGACCTGTGACTGGATTGCAACTTACGGCCTTGACTGATTTTGACACACTTCATTGGATTCGATACCCGAAAGGGTTACAGGTGAAAACAGGCTTCACGGGCTTGAGGTTTCAGCCCGTAACTCTGGCCCTTGCTCAACTGAATAGCATCTTAATCTGAGATGAACGTGAGCCCGCAACACTTCCGCAGACTTACGGCCTACTGCGATAGAGTTGTGGCCTTGCAATTGAACGAGGCTCTGTGAATTGCTGTCTGAATTCTCCGTCCGTCAGTTCCTCACCACATATCAGGGAACAAAATAGTATTTTAATTTATTGTGTTGAATTGTATGGTACCTTCTAGCACTGGTTCCACATCGTTAAATAATGGAGACTCTGAAACTCTGAAAACAACATTTAAAGAACAGTATTTTTTTCTTAAACATGTCATGCAATTATTATTTTCATGTAGTTTTATCTAACTTTCACTTTTTTTAAACTACATGTGACATGTATATATATATATATATATATATATATATATATATATATATATATATATATATAAATAAATATATACATACATACATTTCTCGACTGTTAGATTTGTGAAAGAAACTAGTCCCCAGAAACCTAGCATAATAAAAGTCATTAATATTGAAAATTAAAATGTCATTATAATGGGTACACACAGGGACTCATTAGTGGAAATTGCTTATTTTGCCTGAATCTGAAAGTAATTTTCAAGTTTTGTGTTCAGAAACAAGATAATGTGTATTTCACAATAAAATTAGCCAGGGGTACTTAAACCTTATAGATGCCTTCACATTTAAAATAACTGAGCTCCTATTAGAGTAATGTACAGTAACACCTGGGGCTCATTCCAGTCTTTATTGGGTACTTGAGTCGTATTTTTCTGGTAGAGCACATGAGTTCGAATATTTGATTCCTAATAAGTTTTATGACCCCACATGATTATTTCTCATTATTGAGAATGGCACAAAATACCTCTATTAAAGAACCACTGCAGTATAATATTATTGATAGGGTTCTCCATACTTGGACCCCTAACTCACTGTGCCTTAGGGAGTTACCAGCTACAAATCACTGATGAGGCCCACATGGACTGAAACGCATATCTGGGGTTTGCTGTTTCTCCTTTTCAGTGTAGAATTGCCTGGTATTTTGGGGCTGGATCACTCTTCTGGGTGAGACCAGACAGACTACAGGATATTTCTCGCCGGGGAAAGGCAAGTGAGCTAAAAGAGGTTGCTCTCAGAGTGGGTTATTATATTCATATAACTAACCTATTATGGTTAGTTTGTCAGCTGATTGAGCTCCTCTATTTGTGTTGTAATATGTATAGTCTTTTAGAGAACCTTTTTTAATAACAGACAGCATTATGTTTCCACCATTTAAATAATTACAGCCTCTAATTTGTAATTATTGTATTTTGTATCGTCTTTAATGATGACAGACGTTTTGTCTTTGCTTATAAAAGAATTAGAAACATGTGAGTAGTGGAAGCCATTGATGCAAATCACATTCTGGGTTCTCATTTTGGTTACAAAAGAAAATCTTCAAATTGCCCCTTGGAAATAATAGTCAATGCTAGAATATTCTCCATAGGACAACCCCCCTCCTTAATGTACACACAGGCTAGATGTCTAAGATGAATTCATCGACAATGAAAGTCATCTGAATAGAATATTTTCTCTCAAATGTTTTTATGTTCCTATTTTGCATACTCGTTCATGTTGTTATTTTGTTGCATAGGTCACAAGAAAGTAATTTTTTTTACCAAATTACAGTGGTCCTCTAAGACCAAATGCTAGCAGGGCCCGCCAAAGTATTAAAAAAAGGCAGACTATAACTTTGCACTGCCTTCCCCAAATTATATATTTATATATAGGGAAATATGAGGAGCTCCAACCTATGCAGGTATCTCCATTGGTTACCCAAAGTGTCAAGAGTAAATAATAAATATTTGATTTACCTTACAAAGCCTTTAAGTTCACTGATCCCCTGACTAGATCCCTTCATCATCTCGTCTCAGTTTTTCACTTATGAGCTCTAATACGTAAACTCTTCAGAGAAAATTCTTGCATAATGATTTAATTTCTTTTCTGTTCTCATCATTCTTGACATTTACCGTGAACTTTGTCATTTTCTGTAATTAAAATGTGTCTTCTTGCAAATAAAGAGTAATGATAATGGCAACTGTGGGCCTCCATTCTCAAGCTCGCAAATCTGCAATAAAAAATGTATTAGTTTATGTTTCATTTCCGTGTTATATTAATCTTGGTAATCAAAAAGTTAATTTGTATCAGGCCACCTACATGGACTAGATCAGTATCGTCATTAATTTTTATTATTTTGTACATTGCCGGATTGCAAATCCGATCTCATATCGGACCCCTAAACGCTAATTGATTGTGGTTAACTTCCATGTTTTACTGACGTCATGATGTAGGTCCCATTTACTATTGGATATTTCTAAATCGCTAGTTACGGGCTTGTTTAATTGATCATGATAATGCCTTGAAATGCTACTTACTGGTACATGATTTACGGAGCAGGTTTTCGGCCAGGTAGCTGCAGACTTATAACTTGCTGTTATATGTACAGTGCCTTGCAAAAGTATTCAACCCCCTTGGCATTTATCATGTTTTGTTGCCTCACAACCTGGAATTAACATGGATTGTTTGAGAATTTGCATCATTTAATTTACAGAACATGCCCACAACTTTGAAGATGTATTTTTTTTTTTTATTGTATAGCAAACAACAAATAGGACTAAATGACAGAAAAAGTCAATGTGCATAACTATTCACCGCCAAAAGTCAATACTTTATAGAGCCACCTTTTGTTGCAATCAGAGCTCCAAGTTGTGGCAAGCTCATATATAAGTCTCTATGAACTTGCCACATCTTACTACTATTTTGCGCATTCCTCCTTGTAAAACTGCTAGAGCTCCTTCAAGTTGGATCGTTTGCACTTGTGAACAGCAATCTTTAAGTCTGACCGCAGATTTTCTATTGGATTGAGGTCTGGGCTTTGACTAGGCCATTCCAACACATTTAGATGTTTTCCCTTAAACCACTTAAGGGTTGCTTTAGCAGTGTGTTTGGGGTCATTGTCCTGCTGGAAGGTGAACCTCCATCTTAGCCTCAAATCACGCACAGAGTGGTACAGGTTTTGCTCAAGATTATCCCTGTATTTAGCACCATCCATCTTTCCCTTAACTCTGACCAGTTTCCCAGCCCCGGCTGCTAAAAAACATCCCCACAGCATGATGCTGCCACCACCATGTTTCACTGTGGGGATGGTGTTCTTTGGGTGATGTGATTTGTTGAGTTTGTGCCAGACATAGCATTTTCTTTGATGGCCGAAGATCAGACCAGAGCACCTTCCTCCACACATTTTGGGAGTCTCCCACATGCCTTTTCGCAAAGTCAAAATGTGCCATTTCATTTTTTGCTGAAAGTAATGGCTTTCTTCTGGCCACTCTGTCATAAAGCCCAACTCTATGTAGAATACGGCTTATTGTCGTCCTATGTACAGATACTCCAGTCTCTGCTGTGGAACTCTGCAGCTCCTCCAGGATTACCTTAAGTCTCTGTGCTGCCTCTCTGATTAATGCTCTGCTTGCCCGGTCTGTGAGTTATGGTGGGCTGCCGTCTCTTGGTAGGTTTGCTGTTATGCCATGTTCTTTCCATTTGGTTATGATAGATTTGATGGTGCTCCTGGGGATCATCAAAGATTTGGATATTTTTTTATAGCCTAACCCTGACTTGTACTTCTCAACAACACTGTCCCTTACTTGTTTGGAGAGTTCCTTGGTCTTCATGGCAATGTTTGGTTAGTGGTGCCTCTTGCTTAGGTGTTGCAGCCTCTGGGGCCTTTCAAAAAAGGTGTGTATATGTAATGACAGATCATGTGACACTTAGATTACACACAGGTGGAAATCATTTCACTAATTATGTGACTTCTGAAGGTAATTGTTTGCACCATTTTATGGGCTTCATAACAAAGGGGGTGAATACATACGCACATGGCAATTTTCTGTTTTCTATTTCTAAAAAATAGTTTTTTGTATATATTTTTCTCATTTAATTTCACCAACTTAGACTATTGTGTTCTGATCCATCACATAAAATTCAGATTAACAAAAGATTAAACTTAAGGCTGTAATGTAACAGAATAGGTAAAAAGTCAAGGGGGGTGAATACTTTTGCAACCACTGTATATATATATATATATATATATATATATGATAGATAGACAGATAGATAGGTATCTCTCACGTAGACTCAATACTGTTGAATAGCAACTTTTTTCCTCGCTTTTGTTTTTGTATGATTTCCCATCTCACTTGGTAGATTCATATCTTGTTTCTACATCATGTAAATCATTTGTTAATCTTTTGTCTCTCAGGGTATTTATTCCAGCTCCCTGCTCCAGTCCTAATCGCAGCTCTGCTGTGCGGTTAATGCTGACACTGACAGAAGTCGCTCTGCGCCCAATTTAATGATCTGCACTCACACCCTCAGGTCTCTGAGACTCCAGATGTGCAGCTTAGTTACCTTTGCTATTTTACAGTTAGTTACTTTGACTCAACTGTTTTATTAATGTATTCGTCTGACTAGGGAAACAAAACCTGCACCTGCCCTAGTTCTGCAAATTCATTTGTAGTCACTAGAAATACCTGTGATTTATTATGTGGAAAAAGAGTGAAAGACCAATTAAAATGGTTTAGTAAAAATACCTATGTTAATCTGCATGAATTAAAAGTTCAGACAAAGCTGTACAGACTTCAGTTTAGAAATAGATGAACATGTTAAACAGCATTTTTTATAAATCACATTTAGAAAGCATAGTAGAATTAGAATAGAGTAAAACGTGTGAAAAGGGTGAATAAAGGGCATTGCTGCTGATTATGGGCCCTATTAAATTCCAGCCTCGTAAATAAGAGGCTTCTACTTAAGCCCTACGTACTGCAAAGTTTCTCTAACTTAAATATGCTATTACATTAGCCTCAGATTAACACCTTGCTATAGGGGTCCCCGATCAGGCCCCTGCTGCATTTAATACTTTTAAATTCCCCGCCGCGGCTCCTTAAAGGGGCCGCGGCACACTGTTACGCAACCCCGGCCGCGGCACCTAAAATTAACCCCCCTTTATGCTGGGGGTCCCCATCGGGACCCCCGCAGCCCCCACACATTAACCCCTTGCAGTGGGGGTCCCCGATCGGCACCGATCAGGCCCCCGCTGCATTTAATACTTTTAAATTCACCGCCGCGGCTCCTTAAAGGGGCCGCAGCACACTATTACGCAACCCAGGCCGCAGCAGCTAAAATTAACCCCCCTTTTATGCTGGGGGTCCCCATCGGGACCCCCCAAGTGTCCCCACATTAAGCCATTGCAGCGGGGGGTCCCCGATCTGCATAGATCAGTCCACCCGCTGCAATTAAAAGTTTTAAATTCCCCACCGTGGCTCCTTAAAGGGGCGCGGCACACTATTACCCAATCCCGGACGCGGCACCTACAATTAACTCCCCTCTATGCTGGGGGTCACCATCGGGACCCCCGAAGTGTCCCCATATAAACCCCTTGCTGCAGGGGTCCATAGGGACACCCGCAGCCCGCCCACATTAACCCCCTGCAGCGGGGGTCCCCGATCGGCACCGATCGTGACCCTGCTGCATTTCAATTTTAAATTTCCCGCCTCGCGGGTCCTTAAAGGACAGTTAAGGTCCTGAAAGGACTCGCACTAAAAATATTAACCCCAGGCAACTATAATTAACTCTATAACTCATGAAGGTCAATACAGACCCCCATAAGGCCTTAATTAACCCTATAACTCATGGTGGTCAATACAGACCCCCATAAGGCCTTAATTAACCCTATAAGTCATGAAGGTCAATACAGACCCCCATAAGGCCTTAATTAACCCTATAACTCCTGAAGGTCAATACAGGCCCCCATAAGGCCTTAATTAACCGTATAACTCATGGTGGTCTATACAGACCCCCATAAGGCCTTAATTAACCCTGTCACTCTTGGTGTTCAATACAGACCCCCATAAGGCCTTAATTAACCCTATAACTCATGGTGGTCAATACAGACCCCCATAAGGCCTTAATTAACCCCGTCACTCATGGTGGTCAATACAGACCCCCATAAGGCCTTTATTAACCCCGTCACTCATGGTGGTCAATACAGACCACCATAAGGCCAATTAACCTATAACTCATGGTGGTCAATACAGACCCCCATAAGGCCTTAATTAACCCCGTCACTAATGGTGGTCAATACAGACCACCATAAGGCCTTAATTAACTCTATAACTCATGAAGGTCAATACAGACCCCCATAAGGCCTTAATTAACACTGTAACTCATGGTGGTCAATACAGACCCCCATAAGGCCTTAATTAACCCCATCACTCATGGTGGTCAATACAGACCCCCATAAGGCCTTAATTAACCCTGTCAGTCATGAAGGTCAATACAGACCCCCATAAGGCCTTAATTAATCCTATAACTCATGGGGGTCAATACAGACCCCCATAAGCACTTAATTAACTTAATATATGTAATGTATGTAATGTAATGTATTATATGTAATATATTATATGTAATATATGTAATGTAATGTAATGTAATGTATTGTATGTAATGTATTATATGTAATATATTATATGTAATATATGTAATGTAATGTAATGTATTGTATGTAATGTATTATATGTAATATATTATATGTAATATATTATATGTAATATATGTAATGTAATGTATTATATGTAATATATGTAATATAATGTATGTAATGTATTATATGTATGTATGTATTGTATTGTGTATATCTGTCTTTCCTTTTCAGGTGTGTAATTTTTTTATTTTCTGTAGTGGGGGGGTTGAAATGTATTTGTTTTTTTTCTGTACTGTAGGTTTTTTTCTGTACTGTAGTTTTTTTTTTCTGTACTGTAGGTTTTTTTATTTTTTGTAAGGTAGTTTTTTTTATTTTTTTGTGATTAGAGTGGTGGGGAGGTTTATTAGGGGGTAGGTAGTGTAAGTGTTAATAGATTAGTGTAGAGGCGGGTTAGTTTAGATTAAATGGTTTATTGGGGGTTATAGTGTAGTGTTTGTAGTTAGTGTCATGATGGTCCTTGAGGACCGTCATGGCACTTATGTGGTTAATGTTGGGTTGTAACAGGCCCACAATGGTCATAATATACCCTTATGGGACTGATGGGGTTAAATAGAGGCTTATGGGGGTCTGTATTGACCTTCATGAGTGACAGGGTTAATAACGTGGTTATGGGGGTCTGTATTGACCATCATGAGTTATAGGGTTGATTAAGGCCTTATGGGGGTCTGTATTGACCTTCATGAGTGACGGGGTAATTAAGGCCTTATGGGGGTCTGTATTGACCACATAAGTTATAGGGCTAATTAAGGCCTTATGGAGGTCTGTATTGACCTTCATGAGTTATAGGGTTAATTAAGGCCTTATGGGGGTCTGTATTGACCACCATGAGTTACAGGGTTAACTAAGGCCTTATGGGGGTCTGTATTGACCTTCATGAGTTATAGGGTTAATTATAGTTGCCTGGGGTTAATATTTTTAGTGCGAGTCCTTTCAGGACCTTTACGGTCCTTTAAGGACCCGCGAGGTGCGAAATTAAAAATGGAAATGCAGCAGGGTCACAATTGGTGCCGATCGGGGACCCCCGCTGCAGTGGGTTAATGTGGTGGTGCTGCGGGGGTCCCTATGGACCCCTGCAGCAAGGGGTTTATATGGGTACACTTCGGGGGTCCCGATGGGGACCCCCAGCATAGAGGGGGGTTAATTGTAAATGCCGCGTCCGGGATTGTGTAATAGTGTGCCGCGGCCTCTATAAGGAGCCGCGGCATGGAATTTAAAACTTTTAAATGCAGTTGGGGGCCTGATCTATGCAGATCGGGGACCCCTCCTACAAGGGGTTTATGTAGGGACACTTCGGGGGTCCCGATGGGGACCCCCAGCATAGAGGGGGGTTAATTGTAGGTGCCGCGGCTGGGATTGTGTAATAGTGTGCCGCGGCCCCTTTAAGGAGCCGCGGCGGGGAATTTTAAACTTTTAAATGCAGCGGGGGCCTGATCTATGCAGATAGTGGACCCCCCGCAAGGGGTTTATGTGGGGACACTACGGGGGTCCCGATGGGGACCCACCAGCATAGAGGGGGGTTAATTTTTTGGTGCCGCGGCCAGGATTGGCAATTAGTGTGCCGCAGCACCTTTAAGGAGCCGCGGCGGGGAATTTAAAACTTTTAAATGCAGCGGGGGTCTGATCGGTGCTGATCTGGGACCCCCGCTGCAAGGGGTTAATGTGGGGGTGCTGCAGGGGTCCCGATAGAGACCCCTGCAGCATGGGGATGTGTATAGGGAGCAGGGGGGAGCCTCACACGGCTGTCTCGGGCTGCTACGAGGCAGCACGTAGAGGCTTTAGGATCCAATGCAGGCACTTTTTGTGCCCGTAGGAATTCTTACGAAATGCGATAATCATGCATAGAATTAAGGCTGTGTGTGACTACGTAGCTCTCTCGGAGCCTATTCTCTGCCAATTTTTCTTAGTCATATCGTAAAGCAGGCTGCGAGAGAAAAACTGCCTTTTGCGAGCACCGAGAGAACTACGTGGGATAATGTAATAGGGCCCTATATTTCTAGGAGCTCTCAACTTTTTTATCTTGCACTTAAAATAGCCAATTTATAAATTATATGCAGAACAAAAAGTAGTAGCAGCTAGTATAGTGTATCCATTTTTAAAATAATAATATTGATAAAAAGCAGCATTACATACATATATCTATGTATCTTTGCCTTGTACATAAAACCTTATTTAGCATTGGGAGAGGACATTCAAGTTGACTCTTTTGCGTCAGTTTCCCAATGTATCTCAATCCACTTCAGTAAGCCGTTTCCTCCTTCCTTAGGATAGATAACTGTATAAAATTGTAACCGGGGATAAGTCCTATAGTGTAATAGAAAACACTTTTTGAAACTGTGTTAACTTTGTCCAAAATAAGCAATCTGGATGAATGGAGCACTGAGCTGTTAAAATCCTGAGGGACTATGGGTAATACTGTATAATAAACTGTTTGTTTGTGAACTATGTGGTTCATATATAAAGCAAATTTATCTTTCAAAATAACACACAGATCATGAGTAATATAAAGTTTTAATATTAAACCCTCTAATTGCATTGTAGTAAAACCTAGGCTGTGTGGTTTTAAGCGACTACATGTATATGTATGAAATATGTGTTTTATATGTATAATTTTGTCTATTTGAATATATATAGTATATACTTTATATTTTATAAAATATAACCATTGTTACATAAGTACTGTAAGTGTAAGTTAGCAATTGCCTTCCCTGAAGTTTGAAACTTGCAACTTCTTTCTAAAGTAACTGCCTCCATCTTATTTCATAGCAATTGCCTTCCCTGAAGCTTGAAACTTGCAACTTTTTTCCAAAGGTATATACAGCCATATAAAGATTCATCACTACATTACTTCTAATACTGTAAATTAAATTATTATTTTTCAAATTTTATATAATTTTTGAGCACATAGAAACTTTATTGAAACCGTGTTAATTTAATTAACTTCATATTGTACTATTCTGTGTTTCATCCCACCTCTCATACCCCTCCCACACATCTCTCAGCTGTTTGTAACAAATTTGATCTGCTCATATTCTCTGGGTCTGATCTCTTCTGTTCCTCTCTTTACAGTAACTGCCTCGATCTTAGTTCATAACAATTGCCTTCCCTGAAGTTTGAAACTTGCAACTGCTCTATCTGCCCTCCCTACCTTGCATTCTCTTTACTTATAGAAACTCTTATGACTTGCACCTGCTCAGTCAACACCACCTGATAAAAAAAAGAAAAAACATTGTCATTAGTCTCTTAGCTACTCACCTACCTCAGCCATTCTGATAAACTTTATCACACTATTTTCCCTGCTCCTGAATCTATATTACTACTTCTTCCATATGTTAGGATTATAATTCTTCCCCCACAATCTTTTAACCTATTTCTCCTAATCTCACACATTGTCACAATGCTCTCTCATTCTTTCCTCTTTCTTATAACCTACTGCCTCTCTCTCAGACTTTCCTTTGCAGCATCTCCATATCAGGTTCCCAACAATGTAACCATCTCACCTTCCTTGCTTTCCTCTCCTCTTCTTTGCTCCCATGAGTTCCTCTCCCTCCTCCAGTCACAATATCATCCCCTCCCCAACACTCACAAGCAGAAACAGCACTGTAAGTCCCAGCCCCATCTTCTCTCCCTTTCATTCCTCCTTCTCCTGGCTGTGGGAGATATATCCCCTAACCCAGGCCCCTCACTCATATCCACTCGCTGTCAGCTACGCTATGGTCCAAGGCCAGAAAACACCCATAACACCCAGAATCTGATATCCATCACGTCACAAACTTTCAGCTCTACCTTTCTCCTGCGCCCTCTGAAACGCACAATCTATCTGCAATAAACTCACATTCACTCATGACCTATTCACTACCAACTCCATCAATCTACTGGCTCTCACTGAAACCTGGCTCTCATCCTCAGACACTGCCTCCCCTGCAGCAGTCTCTCATAGTGGTTTTCACCTCAGCCACACACCTAGACCGGGGAAGAAACAAGGTGGTGGTGTGGGTATTTTGCTTTCCACTTGCTGTACATTTCACCTCATAACCCGTCCCATCCCTCCAATTCTCATCCTTTGAAGCTCATACAATCCGCCTCTTCTCACCTATCTCTCTAAGTGTAGCTGTGATCTATCGCCCCCAGGCACTCCCTTTCAATTTGATCACTTTTCTGCCTGGCTCCCTCACTTTCTCTCCTCCAATGTTCCTTCACTGGTACTTGGAGATTTTAACATTGCTTTTGACACTCCCTCCTCCCCAGCAGCGGCCAAACTGCTTGCACTCACCTCTTCCCTTGTCTTCTCACAACTAACAGATTCTTCTACTCATCATGCTGGACATTATCTTGACCTTGTCTTCATCAATTTCAGCACAACCTCCAACCCAGTGATTCGTCCACTCCCTCTATTTGACTACCACTTCCTTACCTTCAACCTCACCACATCACCCTCTCTCCACCCCTCTCCAACCCCTACCACCATCACGAACAGAAACCTGCTGGCACTTGAACCTACTCAGCTCTCCACTATTATCCAACCCCTTCTCAGTCCCATCACCAACCTCAACTGCCCTGACACTGCCACCTCACTCTACAACTCTACTCTCTCTTCCACCCTTGACACTCTGGCCCCCATATCCACACGCAGATGCCCTCGCTCTCATCTACAACCATGGCACACTGGACAAACACAATACAACCAGAAGTGCTCCTGCACTGCTGAACGACTATGGAGGAAATCACGCACTTTAGCTGATTTCCTCTACTACAAATTTATGTTACTCTTTTATTCCTCTGCCCTTAACCTTGCCAAACAGCAGTACTTTACAACACTAATATCAACTCTGTCCTCTAACCCCAAGCATCTGTTTGCCACTTTAAATACTCTCCTCCACTCACCACCTCCTCCCATCCCTTCCTCTCTCAAAGCTGAAGACTTTGCCAACCATTTTATTCATAGAAGTCAAAACATCCGCAATGAACTCTTATCTCATAGTGGTTTACACACTCCACACTCTCAACTAACCAACAACACCCAGTCTTCTCCCTTCCCCAATCCCACTGCCACTTTGAACTGCTTTGATCTGGCTACAGCGGATGAAGTCTCCAAACTGCTATCATCCACTCGCCTCACTACCTGTCCTCAGGATCCTATTCCATCTCAGCTCATATCTCCACTCTCTACCACACTAATCCCAGCTCTCACACATATTTTTAACCTCTACCTTACTACTGGTATGTTTCCGTCTACTCTAAAACATGCCATAGTTACACCTATCCTCAAAAAAACCTCATCTGACACTGATGTTGCATCTAACTACCTCCCTATCTCTCTGCTTCCCCTGGCTTCCAAACTGTTGTCGCTTAATTTCCTCTAACTCCCTTCTTGACACCTTCCAATCCGGCTTTCGTCCCCAAAACTCCACTGAGACAGCTCTAACTAAAGTTACCAATGACCTGCTTACTGCCAAGTCAAAAGGTCACTTCTCAATTCTTCTTCTTCTAGATCTCTCTGCTGCCTTTGACACTGTCGACCATCCACTTCTACTCCATATCCTCTTCTCCCTCGGTACTCGAGACACTGCTCTCTCGTGGTTCTCCTCATACCTACAAAATCGATCATTCTGTATCTCCTTCTCTGACACTTCTTCTTCTTCTCACCCGCTGTCTGTTGGTGTACCCCAAAGATCTGTCCTTGGCCCCCTCCTTTTTTCCATCTACACTTCCTCACTTAATAGACTCATAAACTCTTTTGGGCTTCATTATCATCTCTAAGCAGATGACACCCAAATCTACCTCTCCGCACCAGATCTATCACCCTCTCTTCTAACACACGTCTCCAACTGCCTCTCTAGCATATCCTTTTGGATGTCCACCCACCATCTCAAACTCAACATGTCTAAAACTGAACTACTAATCTTCCCTTCCTCTCCCACAGTGTCAATTCCTCACATCTCTCTCACTGTCAACAAAGACATCATCACCCCCTACTCCCAAGCCCGTTATCTTGGAGTTCTACTAAACCCAGCTCTGTTTTTTATCCCTCACATACAATCACTAACTAAATCTTGTCATCTCCATTTAAAAAACATCTCCAGAATTCATCACTATCTTAATGAAGACACAACTAAAATCCTTATACACTCTCTTATCATCTCTCGACTAGACTACTGCAACTCGCTTCTTGTTGGCCTACCTACGACCCGACTGTCTCCACTTCAATCCATTATATGCCTCTTCTAGGCTCATCATCTGTACACAACGTTCAGTGTCGGCATCACCTCTCTGTCAATCACTCCACTGGCTTCCCGTAGCCTCAAGAATACAATTAAAATCATGACCCAAACTTACAAAGCCCTCAACAATAATGCTCCCCCTTACATCTTTGCTCTCATCTCCAAATACTCCCCCACACCCTCTTCGTTTTGCTAATGACCTTCTTCTTTCTACCACTCTTGTCACCTCCTCTCACTCCCGCCTCCAGGACTTTTCTTGTGCTGCCCCTAGTCTCTGGAACTCCTTGCCTCGCTCCACCAGATGAAGACCAAAGAAGTGTATCGCCTTCCACCCTAACACACTAATCACCTCTCTCTCCCTCTTTTACAACTCACTATCCCTTAGATTGTAAGTCTGCAAGCTTCTATCCTCTAATCACCATGGACATTGGATTCCTAGCTCAAAGACAGGGCTGTCCTTCCTTTGCTAAATGTTAATCTGTATTTAGTATTGTCTGAACCTAATTTATGTACAGCACTACAGAATATGTTGGCGCGTTATAAATAAACTATAATAATAATAATAATAGTAAGTGCATTTCTAAAATTACAGTAAATTAATGTTTCAATGACAGGATGAAATTAATGCTAACAAAATGTAGACAGCTGGAAACCCAATGCAGCCCATATTATCCATAGGAGTATTGCTGGCGATAGGACAGAATTCCACAGCACTTCTGATTACTCTAAATAACCAATCTCTACATGTATTTCACTTGCAATCTGATATTTCATTTAATGCCATAATTGTATTCAAGCTGTGTATTACTCACAGTAAATGCTCCATGGAAAATTGGAGGGTTTATTTCTGTAATGACCATTTTTAATAGGAAAATAAAGACAGCTTCTGTATTTGCATGTTTCCTGTAATCTCGCAAATTGTGAAAACACCAAGCAGATTTTAGATCACAAGTACAAATTGTACTCTTTCTTAATCTGCTGATTACACATATTTATAACAGTTAAGAATATTATTTAATATATAATTACCATGAAACAGCATTATTTGAAATAATTTAACACATTTAGTTCCAGCTTTCAGCTTTTCAACATATTTAATGAAACACTGATAGTTGGCACACTCTATTCTGGGCTGTCTAGTAAATAAAGAAAAGTAACTGATCAATGTATGTATTGTATATAAATTGGGTCAGATCAGAACTATTGCTGGTGCAGCAGATGCAAAGCACCAGGATGCACAATATGGCAGTAAATTCAAAATTTTAATTTATTAGATGAGGATTGTGATAACCAGGGACTACTGGGGTCTTTGAGTGTTGATTCAACCAGCCTGTGACCTAGAAGGGCATAGGGTGTGTGGCATAAGGAGCTCCTTCCAGTGCAAACATTGCATCAATTGCATGGCTATATGGACTGTTATTTCCCTGTGGGCAGGGTGGTCATAATTGTGATACCCCTTGGATGTATGGCTTGCCCTGCTGGCATGTGTACAATAATTATTGTTGCATTGATGGAATTTGCAGTTTAATATTCAATGTTGTAGTTTAATATTGTCATAGTTGACTTATATATGTACTGTTAAGTATGAGAATCCTCATATCATGTTTGGCATCAAAATAACTGTTTTTCCCTGAGAAAAAAATAAAATAATAATAAAGCATGTCACCTGAATCCTCAGGGAATAGGGTCAGAATTATGGGGTAACAGACTAATGGGGTTTGGGAAGATGTCAGAAGTCAAAATTGGAGGACCCAGGAAATGTAATTCAGGAAAGGGTGAGGAATAACGGTTCCCTGGACAGTTAGCTTCCAGATAGGAGAAACTAAAAGTTTTAGTCCCCCTACCCAGGAAAAAATGTCCCATTAACTTATTAAGCATGTTAGGTTCCAGCACCACAGGGGGTGGTTAGAAAAGCTGAGATCATTGATTGAAAGGTAGGCCACATGACTAGAAGGAGAATAGTTGAGGGTTGGTTAAGAGGACTATTTCTATGGTGTGTTGCTTGGTGTTGGTGGGTGAACCATGTGTATAAGATTGTTGAATTTTTGACAAAATGTTGATAAAGTTTGCTCAGGTGGTCATATATAATTAAGTGTGTGCTCATTACTGAGGGAAGGGATAACCCTGACCATAGGTGTTAAAAATTCTGCTCCTGCCATAGGAAAAGTTACAACCAGTAATTTTGTTACTCTGGCTAGTAATTATGGAGTTCTTGTGGTCATTCTGATGGTCCATTACTGATCTGGTTCTATCTCTGCTAACAGGAATAATAACAAGAACCATCAGATATTGCTGGGTGGGTAAGAACTAGATTCTGGGTGAGCCCATTTGAAGAAGTGGTAGTATTAAGGATGGCAGATACTTACTTTATAGAATTGTGATCTGATTACCACAGGGGGTGAACTGATTATCTATAAATATGTTTAGTTTTCCTATTGACCTCAAGAGTTGAAAAGAGAAGTTACAAGGGGGGGGGGGGGTCATTTTACACAAGAGCCCTCCACTCACTAGCTCTGCCACTGGGCTAGATGTATAAAGTATTGACAATGGTGTTGGAGCTCTCAATGAGCCACTCTATTCCAATGTTATCTGATGTAGTAAGATTTGATAATGGTAAGGGTTCTCCAACACTACACCATTTAGTACATACAGCCATATACATATCATCATATTTCATGTTTGTTGTATGATAGAAAAATTACATTTCAGAAGGCTATAATGTTTATTTCATTGGTATTTAGACTCTTTACTTTCATGATGATGAAGGCTTCCTCTCCATACAAAATCACCAGGTCACATCAGCCCAAAGTTTATATTGTTACAATATTTCACATTTGTCTTCTGGGACAAAATACAATATACATGTTTTTGCTGCATTCATCAATATTTTCTGAAGTAATATGAAGTTTGCAACAGGGAGCCATTGTCTTGATTTATAGGTGGTAATAGGAGACTCATTTAGATGGAGATTTCTCTGATGATAGACTTGTTGAGTTTTAGTAAATAATTGCATTATCCTGCAAGGGTGTTTGTTCACACAGTAAAAAATAAAATCACTTTTCATTTGGTCATTAAGATACATTATCATTGTGAAAGTCTTGCAAAGCAACATTAGCTCAGCTGAGGGAGTTTGTGATTTACATTTCTGCAGCTGTGGGATACAGAAGATCCTCAATGGAGTCCAATACACTATTAGTGTGTTAGCTAAGAGATGGATAAATCCTTAACTATATATTTGCTGATGTGATATTAATTAAGAATTAAAATGGTGCAACAAATTCTGGCAATAAATACTTGTTGTATTAAACCTGTATTGTGCATTATAAATTAGGCATCTCCAATTATTTATTTAACAAGATTTCTGATAATTGAAACATCTACTAGGACACAAGCTGCAAGAAATAATATATATATATATATATATATATATATATATATATATATATATATATATATATATATATATATATATGATTCCCTACTTTTAAAGGATTGTATTAAACATTACACAACTATTTTGTTTAAAAAATATGTAAAATCTATTTATCAAACTTGCAAGAAATGCCTTGATCATGCAGCTGTATTATCATTGGCTGAAATGTATGAACCTTATAGATCTATTACCTTACTGACATGTCCCCATCTGATCAATTATACATTCAAATACATTTATTTTGCACTGGAATCTTAATGTTAAAACAGAAAATACATTGTGACATATTTGTAAAAACATTTTCAGATGCAACAAAAAAAATCCTTTTTTGTTCTTTAATAAAAACAAGATCTTTTGTCCCATTAAAAAATAATATACTTCAATATGATTTGTGGCGTCACTATTTTGCCACCATTAAGTTGAGAGCCAGACAGGACCACTTTGAGGGGAAAAGGGAGAATACAAGCATATGGGCCCACAAAGCAAAGAGGGTCTGGGGCCAGCACATACCTGAGTATTGCATACCGACTGGTAAATAGTCCTTGGATGGGGTTGATGGCTGAATATTAAAATAGATAGATAGATAGAGATGTACAGTATATATACAGATTTCTGATGTTGACCATGCAGTAGAGAACTACCTGTATCTCTTTATCTCCAGTATGATTGGAGTAAAACGTTGCAAACATATTTGTACTGTTTCATGAAAAATAGGTGGCCCAATACTGTATGTACCAAATATACATGTTTGCTCTTACCTGAGCAAGAAACAATGAATGCAAATTAAACTAAAACATTTTTAAACAATGTGAGAGAGAGTCGTATTGAGTGGCCATAAAATAAATCTTTTGTGATTGCTAAGTTAGTTTTGCATTTAACATGATAGTAATTATATCTGGATCGCTACCTTGTTGTGGTGAAAGGGCTTGTGTACTCCGATGAAGCTGTGACCAATACCATGTAGGGTCGTCCAAGATGGGCAGGTCATGGCAGAGAGGTCAAACAAATCACGGTCCACTGGAGAAGGAACTGGCAACCGACTCCAGTATATTTGCTTAGAAAAATGACGGCAATGAAATGTGTATGTTTGTAAATTTGTTTTGTTGATAATATGCGTATTTGACACTTGTAACCTTTTTGTTATGTCAAAATAAGTACAATTATTATATTAAAAATGTTTATTTTTGGAACATTATATATTTTTGTTGACGAACTGTTGAAGTATTTTTTTATAAAAGTGGTAACATTTGAATTTAAGAACAGTTGAACATTTTATTAATATGTATTGTAAACTTGGCATAATGTTTTTTTTAACATGCAACTTATAGATTAAGAACTGTTAAACAAAATATATATTGAATCCAGAGGAAGGCAAACAGTAAAAACCCTCCTTGAAACTTAGCCAATTGTATCAAAGCGGGGGGAAAAATAATTATTTCCTGACCCCATTAACTGGCGATCAGATTACTCCATGGATTAATATTTTACATGAAATGCTACATTTACATTGTGTAACAAAATGTCCTTCTGCTGTTGACATAAACTTTGAAATATCTACAATTAACCAACTTTAGCTTGTTTTTTGTTAAACATGTAACATTCTAAACAGTAACATACTTAATAAACATTTGAAATATAATTTTTGTAACATGCAAGGCAAGTGTTTAGTGGGGCTAATCATGCCAAAACAGTACTTCCATGAAATAGTAATGAGTTATTTTGTCATTGGTGCTTTTAAATGGTTGACATTTGTTTGTTGGTGTTGTAATTGTCGAAAATGGCACATAGAGTTTCTTATGTGGAAGAGTGGTTCTCTAAAAAGAGAACGCAAGACATTAAAGTTCGTCCGCGATGTGTAACCACTGTTCTCTATGTGTTTTGCCATTGTATGTAGTTTATTATGGAAATAGTGGTGCTGTAAAAAGATTGTGAGTGACATAAAAAGTAATAATTGAAATTGAACCACCGTTCTGGATATTGTTTTTTGTTTTTTGTTATTAAATTGTCATAGAGGTAATTTGTTAGTTTTGGTTGCTGTTTCTGTGGCATGTGTTGTGTTTGTTGGAATTAAAGCTACAATACTTCATAGTAGACAATGTTTTTTTGTAAAAATGCGTCCATCCTCTAGAAAATCACCTTGACTTTCATTGTTTTCAATGTAAACTTTATTAGCCTGTGGATTTTTGCACCTTGAGAAGGCAACATAAAATTGGCCATGTGCAAATACTGGTTGTTGGAAGAATATACCCACAGATTTGAAAGTTTGTCCTTGTGATTTATTAATGGTCATGGCAAATGCCATGATAATGGAAAATTGTCTTCTTTGAAGTGCAAAAGGGAGGCTACTTTCACTTAGTCATAAATCTATCCTTGGTATGAAAACTCTCTCCTTTATGGGTACCAGTTAGAATTTCAGCATCTATGAATTGGTCCTTTACTTGTTGAACAATTAATCTTGTCCCATTGCATAGGCCTTTTTTGGGGTTCATATTTCGCAGTAACATGACAATTGCACCTTTCTTTAGCTGCAAAATATGTGGTGGCATTCCAGAAGGAGTTAATGAGTTAATGAATTTAGTGGAAAAGGTTGCCTGACTTTCTTTGTCATCAGCAAGTACAGAATCAGCACTGTGATCATTTTTTTGTGGTGCATTAATTTTTTTAAATATTTCATTATTGAGGAGCAATGCATCCTTATTTTGGCATGTTAGTATGACTTTGTTGGCAAGTTCAGAATAGTCCTAGTTATTTATTGTAGTTTTGAATATAGCCAATATAAGATCTTGTTTGCAAATCATATGTGCTGGGATGTGAACAGTGTCCTCAGGTAAATGTTGGATTTGTTCTGTTTTTCCTTCTCCAATTGTAATAAGCCAATCATTGAAATCATTTTCTCCTTCTGATCTCATATTTTGTTGTAATTGAAGATGGGTAAAATGTTTCCATAGTGTACTTGACTTTATACATGTTTCGATAATGTCGGTTCGATTTCCATGTATAACAACAGGTAATGTTTGTCTAAAATCACCACCTAACAACATTCCCTTTCCACCAAATGGCAAAGTATTATCCATGACTTCACAAAGCAAATGGTCAATACATTGTAGGGCAGAGCATGACATCATTGTAGCCTCATCTATTATAATTAATTTACTTTTTTTATTTTTTTTTGCTTGTAATGATGTCATTCGAATATCCGACACTGATTTTTCCAAAATAGGCACTGGCAGTTTAAATCCACTATGCACAGTCCTTCCACCTTCTAACAAAAGTGCGGCAATTCCAATGGTTGCAAATGTCAATGCTATTTGACCTTGTGCTCGTTCAAAACACATTAATAAATTATATTGATACGTTTTTCCTGAACCGCCAGGTCCATCGAGATAGAAATAACGCTCTTTGACCATGTCATCATCTAAGGCATTTTTGATATAATTAAATGCTTGCAACTGTTACATAGTTACATAGTTACATAGTTACATAGTATTTAAGGTTGAAAAAAGACTTTCAGTCCATCAAGTTCAACCTTTTAAGATCTCCTCTGATCTGCAATATGCCGATTAACTATTAATTAATTAATTGTATAAAAAAAAAAAATCAATTCCCTCCTGATCCCAGACACCGGCGACCGGACTTCTCCCTGGATCAATACTGCCTCTCTAATTATCCATGATAACCCTGAATTGCCTTTTTATTTAGAAATAATTCCAGTCTCCTTTTAAAGTTATCTATCGAATCCGCTGTCACCACCTCCTCTGGTAGAGAATTCCACAGATTAACCACCCTTACTGTGAAGAACCCTTTTCTTTTTTTAAGGTGGAATCTTTTTACTTCTAACCTCAAGGGATGTCCTCTTGTCAGTTGAAAACCTCTTGGCACAAAAAGCTCCCTTGACAAATCTTTATACTGACCCTGGATGTATTTATATAAAGTAATCATAAGTTTAATTTGGTTAGTCTTTCTTCATAACTTAGCCCCTCCATTCTCCTTATTAGTTTTGTTGCCCTCCTATGTACCTTTTCCAGCTCTAAAATGTCCTTTTTATGAAGTGGTGCCCAAAATTGTACTCCATATTCCAAATGAGGGTGTAAAAGAGATTTCCTTTTCAATATCTGATACACCTAGATTTGCTCCATTAAGATTATAAATTGCATGGCTATTTTTCCTTCCCAGATGCATAACTTTACATGTATTCGTATTAAATCTCATCTGCCATTTGTTTCATCAGAGAAAATGGAGACACCACACTCCAATCCTACCTCTATGTCATAATAAATATGTTAAAAAGGAGAGGACCTAATACTGAACCCTGAGGAACCCCACTTACCACATTAGTCCAATCGGAGTATGTTCCATTTACAATAACCATTTGCTTCCTGTCTTTTAGCCAGCACTCAATCCATGAGCAGATATTTACTGCAACTCCTCTACAGTGGATATAAAAAGTCTACACACCCCTGTTAAAATGTCAGGTTTCTGTGCTGTAAAAAAATGAGACAAAGATAAATAATTTCAGAACTTTTTCCACCTCAATCAACTCAATTGAAAAACAAACTAAAATCTTTTAGGTGGAGGGAAAAAAAAGAAAAAAGAAAAAATAATGTGGTTGTATAAGTCTGCACACACTCTTATAACTGGGGATGTAGCTGTGTTCATAATTAAGCAATCACATTCCAAATCATGTTAAAAAGGAGTCAGCATACACCTGCCATCATTTAAAGTGGAGGGGGGAGGAGGGAGGTTGAGGAAGGAGGGGTTGAGGTTGAGGAGGGTGTTGAGGATGAGGAGGGGGTTGAGGATGAGGAGGGGGGCTGCCTGCACCCTGTATATGCTAATGCCGTGACGTCACATGCGCGCCACGTCATAACCCGGAAGGAGCGGAGGCCGGAGCAGGTAAGTGAGGGGAGGGGGGAGAATGAGGAGGGAGGTTGAGGATGAGGAGGGGGCCTGAGGATGAGGAGGGGGCCTGGGGATGAGGAGGGGACTTGGGGATGAGGAGGGGGGTTGAGGTTGAGGAGGGAGGATGAGGAGGGAGGTTGAGGATGAGGAGGGGGCCTGGGGATGAGGAGGGGATTTGGGGATGAGGAGGGGGGTTGAGGATGAGGAGGGGGTTGAGGATGAGGAAGGGGGCTGAGGATGAGGAGGGGGCCTGAGGATGAGGGGGGAAGCTGAGGATGAGGACGGGGCCTGAGGATGAGTAGGGGGGTTGAGGATGAGGAGGGGGGTTGAGGATGGGGGGGTTGAGGTTGAGGAGGGGGTTGAGGATGGGGGGTTGAGGTTGTGGAGGGGGTTGAGGATGGGGGGGTTGAGGATGAGGAGGGAGGTTGAGGAGGGGGTTGAGGATGAGGGATTGAGGTTGAGGAGGGGGTTTAGGATGAGGAGGGCGGCTAAGGATGAGGAGGGGGGCTGAGGATGAGGAGAGAGGTTGAGGATGAGGGGGGGGCCTGAGGATGAGGAGGGAGGATGAGAAGGGAGGTTGAGGAGGGAGGTTGAGGATGAGGAGGGAGGATGAGGAGGGAGGTTGAGGAGGAAGGTTGAGGAGGGAGTATGAGGAGGGGGTTGATGGTGGGGGGGTTGAGGTTGAGGAGGGGGTTGAGGAAGGGGAGTTGAGGTTGAGGAGAGGGTTGAGGTCTGGGGGTTGAGGTTGAGTAGGGAGATTGAGGAGGGGGTTGAGGATGAGGAAGGGGGTTGAGGATGAGGAGGGAGGTTGAGGAGGGGGTTGAGGTTGAGGAGGGAGGTTGAGGAGGGGGTTGAGGAGGGGGTTGAGGATGGGGGGGTTGAGGATGAGAATGGGGGGTTGATGAAGAGGAGGTTGAGGAGGGAGGTTGAGGATCGGGGGTTGAGGAAGAGGGGGTTGAGGAGGGAGGTTGAGGAGGAGGGGATTGAGGAGGAGGGGGTTGAGGAGGGAGGTTGAGGATGGGGGATTGAGGTTGTGGAGTGGGTTGAGGATGGGGGGTTGAGGTTGAGGAGGGAGGTTGAGGAGGGGGTTGAGGATGAGGGATTGAGGATGAGGAGGGGGTTTAGGATGAGGAGGGGGTTGAGGATGAGGAGGGCGGCTACGGATGAGGAGGGGGGCTGAGGATGAGGAGAGAGGTTGAGGATGAGGAGGGGGCCTGAGGATGAGGAGGGGGCCTGGGGATGAGGAGGGGACTTGGGGATGAGGAGGGGGGTTGAGGATGAGGAGGGTGGATGAGGAGGGAGGATGAGGAGGGAGGATGAGGATGGAGGTTGAGGAGGGAGGTTGAGGATGAGGAGGGAGGATGAGGCGGGTGGTTGAGGAGGAAGGTTGAGGAGAGAGGTTGAGGAGGGAGGATGAGGAGGGGGTTGATGGTGGGGGGGTTGAGGTTGAGGAGGGGATTGAGGATGGGGAGTTGAGGTTGAGGAGGGGGTTGAGGTCTGGGGGGGTTGAGGTTGAGTAGGGAGATTGAGGAGGGGGTTGAGGATGAGGAAGGGGGTTAAGGATGAGGAGGGAGGTTGAGGAGGGGGTTGAGGATGAGGAGGGAGGTTGAGGAGGGGGTTGAGGATGGGGGGTTGAGGATGAGGATGGGGGTTGATGAAGAGGGGGTTGAGGAGGGAGGTTGAGGACCGGGGGTTGAGGAAGAGGGGGTTGAGGAGGCAGGTTGAGGAGGAGGAGTCAGCATACACCTGCCATCATTTAAAGTGGAGGGGGGAGGAGGGAGGTTGAGGAAGGAGGGGTTGAGGTTGAGGAGGGTGTTGAGGATGAGGAGGGGGTTGAGGATGAGGAGGGGGGCTGCCTGCACCCTGTATATGCTAATGCCGTGACGTCACATGCGCGCCACGTCATAACCCGGAAGGAGCGGAGGCCGGAGCAGGTAAGTGAGGGGAGGGGGGAGAATGAGGAGGGAGGTTGAGGATGAGGAGGGGGCCTGAGGATGAAGAGGGGGCCTGGGGATGTGGAGGGGACTTGGGGATGAGGAGGGGGGTTGAGGTTGAGGAGGGAGGATGAGGAGGGAGGATGAGGAGGGAGGTTGAGGATGAGGAGGGGGCCTGGGGATGAGGAGGGGATTTGGGGATGAGGAGGGGGGTTGAGGATGAGGAGGGGGTTGAGGATGAGGAGGGGGGCTGAGGATGAGGAGGGGGCCTGAGGATGAGGGGGGGGGGCTGAGGATGAGGACGGGGCCTGAGGATGAGTAGGGGGGTTGAGGATGAGGAGGGGGGTTGAGGATGGGGGGGTTGAGGTTGAGGAGGGGGTTGAGGATGGGGGTTGAGGTTGTGGAGGGGGTTGAGGATGGGGGGGTTGAGGATGAGGAGGGAGGTTGAGGAGGGGGTTGAGGATGAGGGATTGAGGTTGAGGAGGGGGTTTAGGATGAGGAGGGCGGCTAAGGATGAGGAGGGGGGCTGAGGATGAGGAGAGAGGTTGAGGATGAGGGGGGGGGCCTGAGGATGAGGAGGGAGGATGAGGAGGGAGGATGAGAAGGGAGGTTGAGGAGGGAGGTTGAGGATGAGGAGGGAGGATGAGGAGGGAGGTTGAGGAGGAAGGTTGAGGAGGGAGGATGAGGAGGGGGTTGATGGTGGGGGGGTTGAGGTTGAGGAGGGGGTTGAGGAAGGGGAGTTGAGGTTGAGGAGAGGGTTGAGGTCTGGGGGTTGAGGTTGAGTAGGGAGATTGAGGAGGGGGTTGAGGATGAGGGATTGAGGATGAGGAGGGAGGTTGAGGAGGGGGTTGAGGTTGAGGAGGGAGGTTGAGGAGGGGGTTGAGGAGGGGGTTGAGGATGGGGGGGTTGAGGATGAGAATGGGGGGTTGATGAAGAGGAGGTTGAGGAGGGAGGTTGAGGATCAGGGGTTGAGGAAGAGGGGGTTGAGGAGGGAGGTTGAGGAGGAGGGGATTGAGGAGGAGGGTGTTGAAGAGGGAGGTTGAGGATGGGGGATTGAGGTTGTGGAGTGGGTTGAGGATGAGGGGTTGAGGTTGAGGAGGGAGGTTGAGGAGGGGGTTGAGGATGAGGGATTGAGGATGAGGAGGGGGTTTAGGATGAGGAGGGCGGCTACGGATGAGGAGGGGGGCTGAGGATGAGGAGAGAGGTTGAGGATGAGGAGGGGGCCTGAGGATGAGGAGGGGGCCTGGGGATGAGGAGGGGACTTGGGGATGAGGAGGGGGGTTGAGGATGAGGAGGGAGGATGAGGAGGGAGGATGAGGAGGGAGGATGAGGATGGAGGTTGAGGAGGGAGGTTGAGGATGAGGAGGGAGGATGAGGAGGGTGGTTGAGGAGGAAGGTTGAGTAGAGAGGTTGAGGAGGGAGGATGAGGAGGGGGTTGATGGTGGGGGGGTTGAGGTTGAGGAGGGGATTGAGGATGGGGAGTTGAGGTTGAGGAGGGGGTTGAGGTCTGGGGGGGTTGAGGTTGAGTAGGGAGATTGAGGAGGGGGTTGAGGATGAGGAAGGGGGTTAAGGATGAGGAGGGAGGTTGAGGAGGGGGTTGAGGATGAGGAGGGAGGTTGAGGAGGGGGTTGAGGATGGGGGGTTGAGGATGAGGATGGGGGTTGATGAAGAGGGGGTTGAGGAGGGAGGTTGAGGACCGGGGGTTGAGGAAGAGGGGGTTGAGGAGGGAGGTTGAGGAGGAGGAGTCAGCATACACCTGCCATCATTTAAAGTGGAGGGGGGAGGAGGGAGGTTGAGGAAGGAGGGGTTGAGGTTGAGGAGGGTGTTGAGGATGAGGAGGGGGTTGAGGATGAGGAGGGGGGCTGCCTGCACCCTGTATATGCTAATGCCGTGACGTCACATGCGCGCCACGTCATAACCCGGAAGGAGCGGAGGCCGGAGCAGGTAAGTGAGGGGAGGGGGAGAATGAGGAGGGAGGTTGAGGATGAGGAGGGGGCCTGAGGATGAGGAGGGGGCCTGGGGATGAGGAGGGGACTTGGGGATGAGGAGGGGGGTTGAGGTTGAGGAGGGAGGATGAGGAGAGAGGATGAGGAGGGAGGTTGAGGATGAGGAGGGGGCCTGGGGATGAGGAGGGGATTTGGGGATGAGGAGGGGGGTTGAGGATGAGGAGGGGGTTGAGGATGAGGAGGGGGGCTGAGGATGAGGAGGGGGCCTGAGGATGAGGGGGGGGGCTGAGGATGAGGACGGGGCCTGAGGATGAGTAGGGGAGTTGAGGATGAGGAGGAGGGTTGAGGATGGGGGGGTTGAGGTTGAGGAGGGGGTTGAGGATGGGGGGTTGAGGTTGTGGAGGGGGTTGAGGATGGGGGGGTTGAGGATGAGGAGGGAGGTTGAGGAGGGGGTTGAGGATGAGGGATTGAGGTTGAGGAGGGGGTTTAGGATGAGGAGGGCGGCTAAGGATGAGGAGGGGGGCTGAGGATGAGGAGAGAGGTTGAGGATGAGGGGGGGGCCTGAGGATGAGGAGGGAGGATGAGGAGGGAGGATGAGAAGGGAGGTTGAGGAGGGAGGTTGAGAATGAGGAGGGAGGATGAGGAGGGAGCTTGAGGAGGAAGGTTGAGGAGGGAGGATGAGGAGGGGGTTGATGGTGGGGGGGTTGAGGTTGAGGAGGGGGTTGAGGAAGGGGAGTTGAGGTTGAGGAGAGGGTTGAGGTCTGGGGGTTGAGGTTGAGTAGGGAGATTGAGGAGGGGGTTGAGGATGAGTAAGGGGGTTGAGGATGAGGAGGGAGGTTGAGGAGGGGGTTGAGGTTGAGGAGGGAGGTTGAGGAGGGGGTTGAGGAGGGGGTTGAGGATGGGGGGTTGAGGATGAGAATGGGGGGTTGATGAAGAGGAGGTTGAGGAGGGAGGTTGAGGATCGGGGGTTGAGGAAGAGGGGGTTGAGGAGGGAGGTTGAGGAGGAGGGGATTGAGGAGTAGGGGGTTGAGGAGGGAGGTTGAGGATGGGGGATTGAGGTTGTGGAGTGGGTTGAGGATGGGGGGTTGAGGTTGAGGAGGGAGGTTGAGGAGGGGGTTGAGGATGAGGGATTGAGGATGAGGAGGGGGTTTAGGATGAGGAGGGCGGCTACGGATGAGGAGGGGGGCTGAGGATGAGGAGAGAGGTTGAGGATGAGGAGGGGGCCTGAGGATGAGGAGGGGGCCTGGGGATGAGGAGGGGACTTGGGGATGAGGAGGGTGGTTGAGGATGAGGAGGGAGGATGAGGAGGGAGGATGAGGAGGGAGGATGAGGATGGAGGTTGAGGAGGGAGGTTGAGGATGAGGAGGGAGGATGAGGTGGGTGGTTGAGGAGGAAGGTTGAGGAGAGAGGTTGAGGAGGGAGGATGAGGAGGGGGTTGAGGTCTGGGGGGGTTGAGGTTGAGTAGGGAGATTGAGGAGGGGGTTGAGGATGAGGAAGGGGGTTAAGGATGAGGAGGGAGGTTGAGGAGGGGGTTGAGGATGAGGAGGGAGGTTGAGGAGGGGGTTGAGGATGGGGGGTTGAGGATGAGGATGGGGGTTGATGAAGAGGGGGTTGAGGAGGGAGGTTGAGGACCGGGGGTTGAGGAAGAGGGGGTTGAGGAGGGAGGTTGAGGAGGAGGGGATTGAGGAGGAGGGGGTTGAGGAGGGAGGTTTAGGATGAGGAGTGGGGTTGAGGAGGGAGGTTGAGGATGAGGAGTGGGGTTGAGGATTAAGGTTGAGGATGAGGGTTGGGTTCGAGGAGGGAGGTTGAGGATGAGGAGGGGGGAAGAGACACAGGGAAGGGAGAGGGGGGACGAGACACAGGGAAGGGAGAGGGGAGAAGAGACACGGGAGAGAGAGGAGGACACAGAAGGCACAAGAGGGACACAGGGGGCAGCACATTTCCCCCCTTTGCTTATACATGAGTCACTCATTTTACCCAGTATTTTGTGGTAAAATAGGTGCCTTGGCTTATACTCGGGTCGGCTTATACTCGCGCATATATGGTAGATTTGTTTGCCATGACCTATCCCTCATAAATCCATGTTGACCCCTACTTATAATCCTGTTCAAATAGATATATTCTTGTATATTATCCCTTATTAATCCTTCTAAAAGCATTCACACTTCACAAGTGAGGCTCACTGGTCTATAATTCCCTGGGTTTGCTCTTGTTCCCTTTTTAAATATAGGCATCACATCTGCTTTTCTCCAGTTAACTGGTAGAGACCATGTGTTGAAAAACTAAATATAATGGCTTGGCTTTTACAGAACCTAGTTCCCTCTGTACCCTGGGACGTCCATCAGGACCCGGGGCTTTATTAAAATTTAGTTTTTTCCAACCTCTTTTGGATTTCTACCTGCGGTAACCAATTATTCTGCGAAGGTAGTGAAGCCCCACTATGTTGCGTTGTCCCAACCACTGGTACCTCTCTTGTGTAAACCGAAGAAAAAAACTATATATCTCATCTGCCTTTTCCTTGTCACTAATTGTCAGACAGCCTGTGTCACATTGTAATGTTCATATAGCTTCCTTCCAGGCTCTCTTTCTATTAATATATTTAAAAAATATTTAGGGTTAGTCTTCCTCTCTTTTGCAACTCATTTTCAATTTTAGCCAGACTAATCGTGCTTTTGCAAGCCTTGTTGATTTCCTTGTACTCCTGTTAAGCAGTCTCTGTCCCTTCTTGTTTGTGTAATTTAAATACCTGTTTATTACTCTGGATCTTAATCTTTAAATCATTGTTAAGCCATATTGAATGTGATTTACTCTGTTTACTTTTATTCCCACTTGGTATATGGTCATAAGTATGTATATTTAGTAAGGATTTAAATGTTGTCCATCTATGTTCAGTATTTTTACTTATCAGTTCTCTGTCCCAGTCTATACTTTGTATTGATGCCCTTAGACAGTTAAAATCTACACTTTTAAAATTAAGAGTTTTTGTTGGCCCCTTCCGTTATGTTTTTTAATTCAATCTCAAATTAGAAAGACTGTGTTGTGATCACTCTTTCCCAAAGGTTGCCCTATTTCAACATTTGATACCATATCAATACAATTTGTGATATCTAAATCAAGATAGCTTAATTTCTAGTAGGGTCTTGTATAACCTGGGCCAGATAATGATCCCTGAGTGTACTCAAGAACCTGCTCCCCTTAGTTGAACTGTTAGTCCCATTCATCCAGATTATTTCAGGGTAATTAATGTCTCCTATTATTAGAACTTGCCCATGCTTAGCTGCATTTCCAATATGTAATAATAATTGTATTTCCTCACTTTCTGCTATATTTGGAAGTTTATAGCATACTCCAACTAATATTATTTTGGAATTTGCTGCTCCGCTATTTAACATTACCTACAAACATTCAGAATTACCGCTAGTTCCACCATAAATATCTGCTCTGACTATAGGCTTAATTTCAGGCTTAGCATACAGACAAATCACTCCTCCTCTTTTACCATTGCCCCTATCTTTCCTAAATAGGTTATAGCCATCCATATTAACAGTCCAGTCATGAGATTCATCCCACCATGTTTCAGTGATGCCTATTAAATCCCATTTTTCATTAATTGCCAATAATTCTAACTCTCCTATTTTCCTGGCAAGCTTCTGGCATTAGCAAGCATACATCATATGTTATTGGTTTGTAGTTTGGAGGTGCCTGCCTCTGTACTTGAGTTACTTAGTAATACCTCCATATTGACTATACTAACCCTCCACCCCATCTCCTTCCCCATGAGTAGTTATTGTATCCTTTATCCCCCCTACACTTCCTACCCCATTATATTAATCTAGTACCTCCCCCCACCTACTAGTTTAAAAACTCTTCCAGCTTTTCTAAAATCCTATCCCCTAGCACAAAAGCGCCCTCCTCACTAAGGTGCAATCCATCCCTGCTATAGAGATTGTACCCAAGTGAGAAGTCAGCCCAGTGCTCTAACAACCAAAACTCCTCTTTAGTACACCACATTTTTAGCCACTTGTTACCATCCCTATGCTCCATCTGACTCCCTCAGCTAGCACGTGCCACTGGTAGTATCTCAGAAAACACTACAATGGAGGTCCTTGCTTTGAGCTTATTCCCTAGTTCTGTAAAATCATTATTTAGGACACTCCATCTTCCACTAACTTTGTAATTTGTACCAATATGTACCAAGACCACCGGTTCATTTCCAGCCCCTCCTAATAATTTATCTACCCGATCAAAATCATGCCGAACCTGAGCACCCTGGAGACAGCAAACTGTTTGATTGCTGGGATCTGGGTGACAAATCACCCTGTCCACCTTTCTTATAATAGCGTTCCCTAGCACCAAAACCTGTCTGTTGCTCTGCCTATGCTGCCCCCCCCCCCCCCCCCCCCACTCCTCCAGTAGAACTGTTCTCCCGGCTGTTAGAGGGAACAGCTCTATCTGGCATTGCCATTCCTGAATGGACATCCCCAAAAGTTTCGCTCAATCTGGCAAATCTGTTGGTGTGTGCAAACTCAGAGCTGGCCTGCCTCCTCCTGTTCCCCCTGCTTCCCCTTCTAACTGTAACCCAGCTACCACTCTGGACATCCTCACTATCCCAATCTCCACCCTCCATGCTAAGCCCAGCTAAACTGTGCTCACTGAGCACCAACTCCCTTTCCAGTAAGGCAATATCATTAAGTGCTGCAATTCTCCTCTCCAGTTCTCCAATTTGAGCTTCCAGAGAGGCAACATGCTCACACCTCTCAAAGAGGTACAGACCCTGGATCCTAGTGCATACCTAGTGCATACATTTGACAGGATGTACACTGAGTGAGGTTGCCACTGGACTGACTCATAATTATTGTCTACAAAAGTTCGGTGGGAAAAATAAACAAACAATAATAAAAAATAATATATTTGTATAAAGCTTTATCAAAAAAGATTAGAAAGAATATATATATATATATATATATATATATATATATATATTCCCTTTTTTGCACTATAAGTCTACCCCCCCCCTTTCTTTGAATGCTCTCCTTTTAATTAAACTCCTACACTTTTACTAGAACTGCACCTATAATAGAAGTGTTCGCAAGCTCACAAGTTAGCCCCTTCTGCTTTTTATATTAACTACTCACCTGGACACAATTAGTGCACTCAGCAATTAATCACCCTTTACTTGCAAGAAGTAAAATCAAGGTGCAAGAATAACTGTTATTTCTCTGTATATACAAACAGCTGGGGTAACTCCTTGTGAACTGTGTGAGCACTGAAGACCTCTTTCTTTGTTATTGAAATAGCATCTTTAGTGTCTGGGATTTCTGTGGGAAATAGAAGGAGTATATTAGTGCTGCTTGGTGCCATGTTCAATACAAGAAGTTTGGAGTTTCTAAAATGTGTTAAAGACACGAATATATATATTAAAGCTGTGTAATACACCATGCATAAGCTTAAGGGAAGCAATGTTTGATAATGGCTATGGAATGAAGAGCGAGGCATTTGTGGCCATATTTGTGTGTCCCAGCTCAACTACCCAGAATGCAGTGTAATTACTTTTTTCTCAGAACTCTGGGCTGGAAGCAGGTTTTTTAACATGCTTTAGACATTCAAATGTGAACACTGATGTACTTTTTATTTACTGTACTACTGTACGGTGGAGGGCTTCTATCGCTCTTTTGCCAACCATATTATAAATGATTGTTGTGGTGAACTACCTACTCATAATATCCACAACATAGGCTGAGATCCTGCTCTATGCTGATGATAGCCAGTAAGCTTGAAACAGTTGTACATTGATTGGATACTCAGACTGTGTTTATTTCAACCCTGGCTTTGCATTAAAGCTGTGTAATACAGCATGCATAAGCCTAAAGGAAGCCATGTTTGATAATGGCTACGGAATGAAGAGCGAGGCATTTGTGGCCATATTTGTGTGTCCCAGCTCAACTTCCCAGAATGCAGTGTAATAACCTTTTTTTCTCAGAACTCTGAGCTGGAAGCAGGTTTTTTAACTTGCTTTAGACATTCAAATGTGAACACTGATGTACTTTTTATTTACTATATATATATATATATATATATATATATATATATATATATATATATACTGTTAATTGTATACAGTCATTCAGTTGTGTTCAAACCTCAGGCCCCATTCCCCACAGAACACCAGGCAGATCTATTGTTATACACAGCAATAAAATTAGAGGTGATCAATCTGAGAACGGACAATACCTGAGTGTTTTTTTTTTTATAAAGGTCTGGTTACGTACTCAGAGAGCAACCTCTTTATGCTCTCTTGTGCCCTTTATAGAGAGAAATATCCTGTAGTATATCAGTCTGGTCTCAATCAAAAGAGTGACCCAGCCCCGAAATAACAGGCAATTCTACCCTGAACAGGAGAAACAGCAAACCACAGACACATTTTATAGGGCCCTTTGCATAGCAAATCAAAAACATTGCATACAGAGTTATTAATAAATATAAGAAATCACAAATAGAAGAGCTACTAATGTATATTTGTAACCTCTATAGTGCCACTTTAATTCAAAATTAAAGTGGCACTATAGAGGCTACAAATATACATTAGTTAATAAACTGAACTCTATATAAAAGATTACTTTTTATTAAAGTAAACACAAGCTTTGCAATTGATACTTGTGACTCCGTTTTTCTCACCTAACCAATTGTGGTTATCTCTTTTTCAGTGTAATGAATATTAAAAACAACTGACATTGAAAAGAATGAGACCCAATGATTACCTAAAAGTTGATCTATTATCCATAGTTTAAAAGTATACCTCTGTTGTATCCATTTAAATTTAGTGACAATTTCCATCTTTAATGTATACACCTGTTAGAATGTGCTGCACTCAGAGTGAAAGTTGCAACTTAAAGGGAAGCTTTAATAGAAACTTTTTTCAATCTAAATATAAAGTAGATAAATGATAGTAAAAAAACATATTTGCTCCCTCCCCCTCTCTCCTTTTTTACCTCTTCACCCTCTCTCCTTCTCTCTTCTCCTCTCTCCTTCTCTCTCCCCCTCTCTCCCTCTCTCTTCCCTACCCCTCAAACCCTCTCTCTTTTACTCTCTTTCCCCTCTCTCCCCTCCCCTACCCCCTCTCAAATTCTCTCCCCCTCTCTCCTCTTTCCTCTTCTCTCCTTCTCTGTCCCTCTCCTCCTCTCTCCCCCTATCCCCTGTATCCTTTTTCTCTTCCCCCTCTCCCCCTCTCTCCATCTCCCCTCCCCCTCTCCCCCTCTCTCCTCTCTCCACTCTCTCCTCACTTCCCCTCCTCCGCTCTCCACCACCCTATCTCCCCCTCTCTCTTCTCTCCCCCTCTCCTCTCTCTCCTTCTCTCTCCCCTACATCTCTCTGCACAGCTTCCTTTCTTCCCCTCCCCCTCTATCCTCCGTCTCCATCTCTCTCCCCCTATCTCCCTCTATCTCTCCTCCCTCTCTACCCCTCTTTCCTTCTCTTCCCCTCTCTCCTTGTCACCCTCTATTCTTTTCTCCTCCTCCCTTCCTCTCTCTCCTCCCTCTTGTAGAAGAAAAACATACCCACAAACTTACATTTGACTCCAAAACCCAGTCATGATATGAAAACACAGAATCCTCTGAGTATATTTGATTTATTGACAAGCAGCTCGGGAAGGCAACAGCAAAGTATAGAGTATACGCAATGTCTGCTGAGTTCAACAAATACATAAACATCATATCTTTTTATAGTAGTGCTACATACAAACAATGGTATATTCCATTATAGCCCTGTAAAAAGTGATACAGTCCACCAAAACTTATTTGTAAGCCAATAAACAATAATTATATTAGTAGGCCAATTAATAATGAGACCGGTACATAGGCTAAATCTTTGAGCACATCACCTTTATGGTTTGCAATTCTGCGCAGACAGCAACTTGTTTTTTAGCCTTGACTCTGGCTTTGGGATGCTCATAAACAACATTTTATTATGTGTATAGGGATTGTTTTCATTGATAGTGAAAAATGCTGAATTAGGGAAAAGCATAATTAACTGTTTCATAGCTTACATCTTGCAATATAAAAGTACTACTAAGGTGATCAAAGCTATATATATATATATATATATATATATATATATATATATATATATATATAGTATATATATATATTTATATACTAGAATTGCTGTATATACAGTATATATACTAGAATAGGGTCTGGATGGGCCCTCACACTACATATATTTTTTGAAATAACTTTAATGTATAAAAATGTTTATAGGATGCACTGGGGACCAGAGAGATGAAGGGCCTGGTGCACCAGATACACCAGCGGTAGTTCCAACCCATGTGTGTGCGGCACAGCCAATGGCGTGCCACAACGGAAAAAGAGAGAGACTTTCTCTGATCTGCGTAATGCTGCTGCTTTCACAAGCAGACGCGGTATCTCATCATATATGTGTAGTGGAAACCTTAGTGCTCTGATCTGAGAAATGCTGCACATTTTCACAAACACATAGGGGACTAAACTATACACAGGAGATCCAGCCTCTATGCATGGTCACAGATGTGGTAGACACAAACAATCCCTGTCAGTCAAATCATTCCCATTCAGTTCTGTGCAAAAACCCCTGCAACCTTATTGGAGGACATAACTTAGGAGGAGGGACAAGACACTGTCTGAGATAGCAGACCTGGAGAAGGCAGTCTCAAAGAGGTAAACACACAGAAAAGCATTTCTTTTTTTGAGATGACATATCTTTGTCAAAAAAGCACATATTTCAAAAATTCTAAAAATATTTTGACCTGTCTTTATGAGATCTTTCCACTGATGTCCTCCAAATTGTGTTGAATTAACTGGCCCTTAAGTATAGAAAGGACTGCTGATGGACTGAGTGTTTGTGGTTTGTCTGATCTGGAGAAAAACATACACAGTGAGGCAGGCCTATTAATTTATTTGATTTGTTGTTATTTATGTATCACTGGCTAAATTTTTGGTTAAACTTGGAAAAGTATATACAGCCTCCATTTTGTTGCATTTCTGTTGCTCTGTTGATTTGGATATATTGTTTATATTTTATATACACTCTGCCTAACTCATGTAATGACTGGAATCTGTTACTTTCCAAATCTGTCACTTTCCTTCTGTGCAGTGTTTGGGTGTATCCATGCTCCGTCATTAGTTGTAATCTGAGACTGCACTTTTATCATTTTCATTTTGATAACAGGACCTATTGTACCACAATGCATCACTGGCACTCATGACTCACTATGATGCACCTTTTGATACAGCAATTATCACTTGTTTAAGACTCCAGCAACTGAACAACAGTGCTCAGCTGTTTCTGCCCCTTCAAGCATCTTAGGCTACTAAATCTTATCTAATTCTTGATTCCCTTTAACTTGAATGAAAAGAAAATGGAAGCTGTATACTTAAAGAGATATTGATTTTACTAGGTTTATAATCTGTGTATTTACTTTTATCTATCAAGGATAAAAGAGTCTCTAATGACCAGCCGGACCATATGAGGAATTTCCTTACTTGCCCTTCTGTACTTGGCAAGGGGCATCTGCTACTCACCTTTTCCCCCTTGCTTTGTCAACCTTCTCTAAATTGTTATGCCCTCTGATCTCCAGTTCCCTAGGAAGTGATAATTGACGTGTCTGTTTCATGTTCGTACCCCAGGCAATACTGACTACCACATGCCAACAGGAAAATACCAATCCATGTTAATCCAGGGTCCCCCAATATTTCAACAATCCCCAAAAGTCCAGTAAGCCCTCCTGAACATGACAACAAGTATTCCTAATAAAGCACATAAACCTTCAATATCCCTTTAACTCAGCAATAAAATTAATGATAGAGCTTAGAACATTTGTAATTCATGAATATTATGTGTTATATCATGTTTTCAAACTGTGTGCTTTAAACTAACATTTCTAAGTATTAGATTTTTGCTGATTTATTTATGCTAAAATGAAATAACATTAGCAGCAGTTCACGAAAAAAACTATTTATAAGGATGTCTAACTTTTTTAACTGGCTCCGAGAGTGAGCTCTGGGAATATCCAACAATATAAAATGCTAAAGCTTCCAAAAGATCTCAAGTCATAATTCGACACATTGCTCAGGATTCTCTCAAAACAGGGTCAGAACAGAAACTTAGTGAGTAGATTCAGACATTGCTTTTTCTATGCTCTGTGTCCTGACTGTCACCGTTTTCTATAATTCTGCCATCCAGCACTTGCATAAACTTTTAATACAATATGAGGGGTATGATGGATAGGTTGTGAATCCTCAAGGCTCTGGAAACTAAGGTCAACGGTTTATTAAATTGTGTTTGCATAACATACAGTACAAATAAATCTAGGCTTTTGTTGTTGATGTATTGGATGTTAAGAACAAAATTAAGATTATTTTAATATATTTTCTTTTAATCTCCCATAGAACACCATACATCTGTGTTATGCCTGTATTGAATACTTAAACCACATTAGCCAACAACCATTAAGAGTTCAGGAGAGGCATAAAAATATATTTTCTGGAACTATTTTAAATTCAAATATAGCTTTATAACCTTTTCCCTGCCTAATTATGCTCTTAGCCAAAGTCAACATATTCACACATATACTGAATATTTTTGTAAGTATACAGTAGTCTTAAATCAAGATTCCCCTCCAATGTGTTACTCCCAGAAATTGTCTTCTAGCACAGGTGATGATTATTTATCTTTTTAGATGTACAACTCAGTCTGTAAAACAATTGTTGCTAAAAATCTAGTGGTGTGAAGTAAATCTCATTAATCTTTATTTATAATTTTTTTGTGTAAAAAAAACATATATGTGTTCACATTTGGACATCTAAAAACATGTTAAAAATGTATTACTTGCTCAGAATTCCAAGAAATACAGTTATTGCACTGCACCAGGAGCCAGAAAAATTATGGGGGGGAGGGGGGAGGGGTACAGCTCATTGTATATACACAGGCTGTAAAATAGCTTATTTATACATACATACAAATATAGAAAATCTGGGGGGGGGGGTATTTGTCCCTCCCCATTCCCCCAGTTCCTATACCCAAGCACTGCACACTAGGAAAATTGGCAAGAACATGCACATGAGCCCACAATGCATTTCACTCTTTAATCCAATACCAATATATACATTGCCTGCTATAGCACAGCTTTCAAGCATAGCATAGGATACATTTTGCACAAGGTAGGTCCCCTACCCACAGACAACTGTTTCGAACTTAAATGGATCTCATTAGTGTCAGGCTGGTAATAGTCTATGATATAGATTTTGTAGGAAGGTTATTAACCACAACATCATTTAGCGTATGGTTGGCAAACGAGCGACAAAAGCCTCCACCGTACAGAGTACAGTATATACAATTATTTGAATATTTTGGCTTTTTTACTTCCGATCACTGGAGCTGTCTTAAGTTACTTGTCATAGATTAAACAATGGAACAACATGGGTACCAAGTATCTTCAGTCTGGCAAGACAAAGCTTTACTTAGAGGGTCCGATAATACAACATAATTGGACAAGCCACATTAAAGATATATTTATATTTTTGTTTATTGGAGTATAAAAGACATGTCTAAGTTTCCCTGTTTTTACCTTTTTCTAATCTATCACCTGCTGCTTATATCAGAAACACACATTACATGGAGTCATTCTATATACACACAGATTTATTTTATTTAAAAATAAAACTTGTTTTCCACACTCCCAGAAGTGTATGTATAGGCACAGTGTACTCACCAATAGAAATACTGAATTTGGGTACCTTCAAGTCAACAGCAGCACAATGCAGAGATCGACAGAGCAATGGCTGATTCATCCTGTTACCTTCTAGAGGAGGACTACATATCCTATTATTCCTTCCTGCTCAAACTGCCATCACTGATTATTACAAAGTGGTAAAATGTATTAGCTGCCTTTTATTGTCCAGAACAATTTATGAATAGTATGCTAAGTTTAGCAGAGAAATCTAGGGGTGTTAACTCACAAATGCAACAGCTAGCAAATTCAAGAGATTTAGCAACATCAAGGTGAGATCGTTATTGTTTATTTTGGTATTTTTTCAAGCAAAAAATTTGAATGTTTTCATACGCTACTGATTCTCCTCTATCAGATTCATTCATAATCCAAGAAACTTAAATATGCATTTAAAACTGGAACAGTGCTGATTATCTTGATAAACACAGAACAAAGAAAAAAACCTTATGACAAACATATTCTCACACTTCAACAGGATTTCATATTACAGAAACATACCAGATTGTACTTCAATTCAAGAAGTTAGATAATAATCAATTAAGTATTAATTTTATAGCAATAGCATTTTGTCGTGTAATGAAAAGCAACATTTAATTATGTTGTACTATTATTGTTGATGTTTGTGTATTATTATTTGTGCATGTTTATAATCTGTTTTATTATAAACATGTAATAAAATGTATGCACAACAATAATAACAATAAATAAAAAACAAGGAAAGGAAAACTCAAAAACTCTTTAGATGTCAAGGCATGAAATGTGCATCTTCTCCAACAACAACTCTTTATTGTCACCAACAGCACTAACCCATGGACTCTGCATGTACTTGTATGACCTTTTGTGTATTATAACAAGTACATGTGCAAATGTCTGTCTGTAGTCACTATTACTACAAGAGGGTGCATGACTTTAATGCAGCTCTAACAGAAAGGGAGGAGCAGTGTCAGGTACAGTGGATATTCAACACTTTACAAGAGGCCATAAATCATAACTAAAGTTAAAGAAAGTAAAACATTTTTTTTAGGTCTCATAGAGAGTTTGGTCAAAAGAACCCCTTATATGCTGAGAAGGAGGGGGTACAAATGAGGAAGGACAGAAACAAAGAAGGCCTATGAGTAGACCCACCAATGAAAAAAAAAATAATTTCCTGAGGCATTTCCTGGCTGTTCCAGGGGCATTTCCTGGCTGTTCAGCAATATTTACAGTGCATTATACATTAAGTTGGGTAAGTCACAAGATATAACTTATCCTATTAATAAGTTACATGTCACACCACATTGAGGAGCTGAATAAGGTTTAGTTTTGCTTCAAAGCTCTTACTTATGTTAAGAATACATTATCTCTCCCTACATATTGCTTGACCTCTTGCTTTCAGGAGGGGCAACACAGCAGTCTTTTTTTTTCTATCACACTAGATTGATATGTCAGCTTTCATTATATGATCTTAACCCTTTAGTGATTCCTGGGATTGGCAACAAATTGCTCTGTATATCTCTGCCAGCCACCCAAGCTAATGAAATCTATCACAACTATAGATCATTAAGGAAGATGTTACCAAATAAAGGGGCAGCTATATTCAATAATTTACATATAAACTCAAATGCCTGCACCATAAACCACTCAAGTTACTCATGTTCATGTCAAAAATGTTGCATATTATAATCCCTAAGTGACCTACTCTTGATTGATGAGTATAATATATAAAAACATTTTTAGTAGTTTCATGAGAGTGGTCATTATCTTGATTCTGAAATGATCAAAGGGTTACTGATCTGATGTAGAGGATGTTATTTCTTGGTTTGTGTATGGTATGGTATGTCAGGTAGTTAACATATCCATTCTATTGTGCAAGGTCAAAATAATGTAACTCATGTCTGTTCATAGATGCTTCTCAGTATTTGGCTTCATGGAGAGCCAACTATAATGACGATGTCCTCCCATCACTGCAGATGAGAATTGTAGTAATCATCCATGTTGGCGAATATATCGACATTGGTTTGAAGCATGTCGTATTAGTTGGAATTGGGGTCTGAGCCTCTGTTTCACTTAGAACCACATTTAATACTTTTGATAGAATCAGGACATTGACCACAGCATAAGTGACTAGGTACGAATGATAAAACTGTCCAAACCAATAAATCTCCACCAACTTAATAATGCAACAGACACCAAGTTGGGTATAAACAGGCCACAGCGTTATTGAACTGAACAGAAAAAACACATAAGTGATTGCTCAATACCATAAATGGAGCCCAATCCCTCTGAGGTGTCCATGAACCTTGTGCCCAGGAGACCTCAGAACCAAACCATAGTCTTGAATCAGAACAAGAACTGGGCTCCACCCTAAAGTGAGCAATCATCTTTGCACCCAGCTGTGACAATATAAAGTATGTCCTCCTGCCTGACTAAGTGACAAGAGCGGGAAACCACCAATTTTATTCATCTAAAGTTCCTCCCCCCAAAGCAACCTACACAATTATTCCCATGCACTAAGCCTGATCAAAACCCCCTATTTATGTAATTCAAAGAGGCTAGCTACAGGATCGATCTTATGGAGCAGTGTAGTATTTGATCAGATGTAAATATTTCCACCATTGTTACTTTTAGGAACTTAGCAAGGTAACAGAACACAAGTCCCCAACTAAACAGCATTCTTCTATCATGCTGGCTGCACTCCAGCTCCAGGGTATGAAGCCCCCTTTTTTTTTTTTTTTGCTCTTTTATGCAATAAAAGATTCTGATGGATTCTCTGCACACTTGATGGCTTTTTTCATTGTTCGTTGTTCTTTGGCTTCTACATCACTTAAAGATATCCAGCCTTATTAAATTGCAATTCGACAATTGAAAAGGGCTCTATATAAGCACAGAGCATATTTTTTTTAAAGAAGTTTTTAGTTAGCGAAGACCTTGCTTTTGGATAGAAGTTCCCTAACTAAAAGCTTCTGTAAAAAAAATATGCTCTGTGCTTATATAGAGCCCTTATAGAGCCTTCAATTGGTCAAATTGCAATTTAATAAGGCTGATCATTTTGATATAGCCATCATTCAAGCGTAGATTTTATGCGTCCTATTTTAATGTTTCCCCTTTAATAAATTGCTATATTTGGGTCTATTTTACATTGGTTGAAAAATGTGTTTTAAACGACATTTAACTGCGTTATTTTTTATAAATGTTCAATGTGTTTATCTTTTAGCTCTGTTTGACAGGATATGCACCACATTGATATTAATGTTGGCATTTTTATTTATATTTGCACTTTACAAATCTAGCACTTTACAAATCTAGGAAGTGTTCACATTGAATTGATTTCAAAACATCACTTCAGTCGTTAACTGACACTACAGCAGTTAGGAAGCTCATTTTTGTCAGAAGTCTTAGTGAGGTGTTTGTCCAACAGGAAAGATATCACTGTGGACTACAGTGCTCTGCTTTTTCATGTATATATTGATGTATATGTGTATATAATATGTGCATGTATGTTTCCTTTGCTATGTTGTATTTATTCCCCATATATGTATTTACATGATGATGTCGGATGCTGTTTCCACTCTATCTGCTGTTATTATTAAAACTGAGGGTTCCATCTCATGTAGTATTGCTTGAGACTTGATAAAGGGAGGTTAAGCCTCTTGAAAGCTTGTCATTATAAATAAGACGTTTGTCCAATACAAAAGGTATCAAATTACCGTATATACTAGAGTATAAGCCGAGTTTTTCAGCCCTTTTTTTAAGGCTAAAAAGGGCCCCCTTGGCTTATACTCGAGTCACTCTCCCCCCGTGTGTCTCTATCCCCCCCTAGTGTCTCTCTAACCCCCCCTTGTGTCTCTCTACCGCCGTGTGTCTCTCTACCCCCGTGTGTCTCTCTAACCCCTGTGTGTCTCTCTACCCCTCCGTGTCTCTCTAACCCCCCGTGTCTCTTTCCCTCCCCCCCCCCCCGCTCCCCTCTCCTTCCCCCTACCCTCTCTCCCCTCACTTACCTGCTGCGGCCTCCGCTCCATCCGGGTCTTGATGTGGCGCGCATGTGACGTCACATGCGCGCCACGTCATTAGCATATACCGGGTACCGGTATATGATAATGACCCATCCTCAACCTCCCCATCCTCAAGCTCCCTCCTCAACCTCACCCCCCCCATCCTCAACCTCAACCCCCTCCTCATCCTCAACCCCCTCCTCAACCCCCTCCTAAACCTCCCTCCTTAACCTCCCTCCTTAACCTCAACCGCCCTCATTATAAACCCCCCTCCTCCTCACTCTAAACACCCCCCTCCTCATTCTAACCCCCCCCCCCTTTCCCCTCACTAACCTGCTCCGGCCTCAGCTCCTTCCTGGTCTTGATGTGGCGCGCATGTGACGTCACATGCACGCCACATCAAGACAAGGAAGGAGCGGAGGCTGGAGCAGGTAAGTGAGGGGAGGGGGGGTTAGAATGAGGAGGGGGGGAGTTTAGAATGACGGGGGGTTGAAGTTGAGGAGGGAGGTTTAGGAGGGGGTTGAGGATGGGGGGTAGAGGTTGAGAAGAGGGTTGAGGATGGGGGGTTGAGGTTGAGGAGGTGATTGAGGATCAGGGGGGTGCCTGAGGATGAGGAGGGGGGCTGAGGATGAGGAGGGGGGCTGAGGATGAGGAGGGAGGTTGAGGATGAGGAGGGGGGTTGAGGAGGGAGGTTGAGGAGGGAGGATGAGGAGGGAGGATGAGGATGGGGGTTGAGGATGGGGCGGTTGAGGATGAGGGGGTTGAGGTTGAGGAGGAAGATTGAGGATGGGGGGGTTGAGGTTGAGGATGGGGAGGTTGAGGATGGGGGTGTTGAGGTGGAGGAGGATGGTTGAGGATGGGGAGGTTGAGGATGGGGCATTAGCATATACCGGCACCCGGTATATGCTAATGACGTGGCACACATGTGACATCACATGCGCGCCACATCAAGACCAGGAAGGAGCAGAGGCTGGAGCAGGTAAGTGAGGGGAGGGGGGGTTTAGAATGAGGAGGGGGGGTTAGAATAAGGGGGGGTTAGAATGAGGAGGGGGGTTTAGAATGAGGGGGGTTGAGGTTGAGGAGGGAGGTTGAGGAGGGAGGATTAGGAGGGGGTTGAGGATGGGGGATGAGGTTGAGAAGGGGGTTGAGGATGGGGGTTGAGGTTGAGGAGGGAGGTTGAGGATGGGGAGGTTGAGGATGGGGCATTAGCATATACCGGCACCCGGTATATGCTAATGACGTGGCACACATGTGACATCACATGCGCGCCACATCAAGACCAGGAAGGAGCGGAGGCAGGAGCAGGTAAGTGAGGGGAGGGGGGGTTTAGAATGAGGAGGAGGGGTTAGATTAAGGGTGGGGTTTAGAATGAGGAGGGGGGTTTATAATGAGGGGGTTGAGGTTGAGGGGGGAGGTTGAGGAGGGAGGATTAGGAGGGGGTTGAGGATGGGGGGGTGAGGTTGAGAAGGGGGTTGAGGATGGGGGGTTCAGGTTAAGGAGGGGGCCTGAGGATGAGGAGAGGGGCTGAGGATGAGGAGGGAGGTTGAGGATGAGGAGGGGTGTTGAGGAGGGAGGTTGAGGATGGAGGATGAGGAGGGAGGATGAGGATGGAGGTTGAGGATGGGGCGGTTGAGGATGAGGGGGTTGAAGTTGAGGAGGGAGATTGAGGATGGGGGTGTTGAGGTTGAGTATGGGGAGGTTGAGGATGGGGTGTTGAGGTTGAGGAGGGAGGTTGAGGATGGGGGGGTTGAGTATGAGGAGGGAGGTTGAGGATGGGGGGGTTGAGGATGAGGAGGGATGTTGAGGAGGGGGTTGAGGATGAGGAGGGCGGTTGAGGTTGAGGAGGGAGGTTGAGGAGGGGGTTGAGGATGAGGAGGGGGTTGAGGAGGAGGGGTTGAGGAGGAGGGGGTTAAGGATGAGGGGGTTGAGGAGGGAGGTTGAGGATGAGGAGTGGGGTTGAGGAGGGAGGTTGAGAATGAGGAGGGGGGAAGAGACACAGGGAAGGGAGAGGGGGGAAGAGACACAGGGAAGGGAGAGGGGGGAAGAGACACAGGGAAGGGAGAGGGGGAAGAGACACAGGGAAGGGAGAGGGGGACACAGAAGGCACAAAAGGGACACAGGGGGCAGCACATTTCACACCCTCTGCTTATACTCGAGTCACTCATTTTTCCAGTATTTTGTGGTAAAATAGTTGCCTCGGCTTATACTCGGGTCGGCTTATACTCGAGTATATACGGTATATTGCAGTACTCATTATTAATCTATGTATATATATATATATATATATATATATATGGATTAATAATTACTAAATTACTATATATATATATATATATATATATATATATATATATATATATATATATATTAGCGACTTGCCCGTCACAAAAATGACGGTCAATACAATTTTAATGCTGTGAAAACTGTTTGCCACACAATATGAGTCTCTGACATTCTTAACCTTTTTTTATATACAAAGAAATACAAAATTTGGAATAAAACTTTTAATTTTTTTAACTTTCAACTTATATTTCATCAACATGTATAGAATATATATTTTTTTCCAATATTAAGTCTTTTAAATTGTGATATATGGAATAACAATATCACAATGTCTGAAGTTTTCATGAATACATATTGTAAACCATAACATTAAAGTTTGTATCATGCAACTTGTATTTTAAACAATCTTGAAACATGTTTTTTAACAATACTAACATTTTGTATTGATAGTTATCCATGAATAACAGACAACTATGTAAACTTTCTGTAAATAACTATTTAGAACAATGACATGCTTTGTAACCATCCTTGTTTTTTTACTCTTGTTAAATTAAATTGGCATTGAATCCAGAGGAAGGCAAACAATAAAACCCCCCATTGAAACTTGGCCAATTGTATCGAGGAGGGAAAAAAATGAATTCCTTCCTGATCCCATTAACTGGCGACTAGATTACTCCCTGAATCAATACTCTGTATTTAATTTATACAGTTCAATGTATTAACAAATGATGAAACTTGTAGTTACATAAATCTTTGACTATATACAATATAGATTGAACTAACTTTCCACAACTTTGAAAATACAATGTTAACATGTGAAATAGTAACATAAAACAATAAAATGTAACCTTCCAGTTAAAGAAAATGCCACCAAATTGTTTTGAGGGGCCAATCATGTAAAAAGATAACTTCTAACACATTCCAATCTGTATAACCACTATTTACTTTTTGTTTCATTTTTTTTTGTTCTTGTTGTACTTTGTGCAAATGGCACATAGAGTTTCCTAAGTGAAATAGTGGTCCCCTATTTAAAGAGTCCCAGAGAGCTAAAATGTTGTCCTTGTATAGAGTTTCTTATTGAAATAGTGGTGCTCTAAAATCAGTCCGAGTAACATAAAAAGTTGTCGTAGAAATGAAAGCACTGTCATGTATATTTACAGCACCTCATAGTACACAATGTTTTTTGTAAAATCCATCTTCCAATAAATCACCCTGACTTGGGTTTTCTTCAACATGTACTTTAATTTCCTCTGGATTATTGCATCTTGAAAATGCAACATATAGTTGGCCACGTGCAAACACAGGTTCCTTCAAAAAAAGTTTGTCCTTGGGATTTATTGATGGTCATGGCAAATGCCATGATAATGGGAAATTGTCTCCTTTGAAGGACAAAAGGCAAACCATTCTCACTTGAAGCCAAATCAATTCTCGGTATAAGAACTGCATGTATAAAATGATCCTTTAAATCCTTCACAATTAATCTGGTCCCATTACAAAGTCCTTTTTTGGGATTCATATTTCTCAATAGCATGATAATTGACCCTTTTTTAAGTTGCAAAATATGTGGTGGCATTCCAGATGGAGTTAAAGAATTAATAAATTCCATACTAAAGTTTGCTTCCCAATCTTTGTCGTCAGCCAGAACAGAATCTGAACTGTAGTAGTTTTTTTAGGGAGCATTGATTAATTTTAATATTTTGTTGCTTAGATTCAAGGCATCGATATTTTTGGATGTCAATATGACTTTGCTTGCAATGTCTGAGTAATCCTCGTTATTGATGGTATTGAGGAAGATTGTTGAAATTAGTGGTTCTTTTGAAATCATTTCTGGTGGAATTTGTACTGCATCATCAGGTAAATTATTTATTTTTGCCTGTTTTCCTTCTCCAATCTGAATGAGCCAATCATTGAATTGATTTTGGCCTTCGGATCTCATATTTACTTTTAATTTAAGGTGTGTAAATATTTTCCACAGCTTACTTCTTTTTAGACACATTTCGACAATTTCAGTACGATTGCCATGTGGCACCACAGGTAATGTTTGCCTCAAATCTCCTCCTAACAACATCACCTTTCCACCAAATGGCAAATCATTAGCCATAACATCTTTTAATAATCGATCAATACATTGCAATTGCATTGCAGTTGCCTCATCTATTATAATTAATTTACTCTCGTGCAATTTTTCAGCTTGTAATTAATTCATTTGAATATTGGACACTGATGTTTCCAGAATGGGAACTGGCAGTTTAAATCCACTATGCACAGTTCTACCACCTTCTAACAAAAGTGCGGCAATTCCAGTGGTTGCAAATGGCAGTTCCATTTGACCCTGTGCTCAAATGCAACTCATCAACAAATTATATAGATACGTTTTTCCTGATCCACCAGGGCCATCCAGATAGAAATAACGCTCTTTGAGCATATCATCTTCTATTGCATTTGTGATGTGCTTCCAATTGTAATGCATTTAAAGTTCCAATTTTTTCTTGTGTTTTTTGGTATTCAATATCAGTGTCATACTCATCAAAGGTAATTTCATCTATAATTCCTGGATCAGGCAGATTAAAATTGGCACAATTTAATCCATGAAAACGAAAGATGTCCTGTATTTACATTAATGCTTTCAATTGTGCAATAGTCTCATTGTAACGTTTCAAGAAATCTTCACACATATGTAATTTAAATATTTCCCACAAAGTTAAGGCATCTGGGACATTGCAAAAAATACAAATAAAAGCTAATTGTTCTAACATTTGCTTTGGCAATTAACATAGTGCTGCTTCCTCGAGACATCTGAAAAGTGTCATAAACTATGTCATTGACTGTGTGTGTATTTTCATAACTTTGTGCACTGGGAACATGTAAAATGAGTAATCTTAAACTGAAATGTTCAATGTCTCGTGGACTGACGGTATATATTCTTGGGATAATTTTATAAGTATCTTCCTTTCGTTGTCTCCATTCACCATTTCCGAATAGATAGTGATTTGGAATGTCAATGTATAAAAATTGTCTGGCCTGAGTTTCCTGACAATTTAATTGAAACCAAGCAGTAGGCGTTGTTGCTCAATGTTCACTTTGTGCTAAAGCATTTGTTTCTTGCCTGCAGTGAAGCAAACAAATTGACTTTGTGGCAAATGAACAGCTAATCGATACACAGCATGTGACCGATCATCCATCTCAAATTTGAGAAGACGCCACATTGCTTCTGGAGCACGTACATAGCGAGCATTTAAATAAGAAGAAAGCTTGTCATGTAAAACCGTGTTGTCTTTTTCATTTTGTGCACCTTGCACAACAACAGTTGCTGCATCGTATCCTTTATATATATATTTATACATATATTTGATGGATTTGATAGATGTGCAAGCTTCCACATTGATATGTGCATTGTACTTCATCAGCAAATGTGGATTGTATGGAACCACATATCCATTATCGACATTTTGGCCAAGGATAATAGCTGTTTGTCCTTCTCTTCTTTTATACAAAGGGTATCCATCACAATTAACATAAGTCTGCATTTGAAATTGTTTTGGAAACTCTTTTATGCATTTTTTATTTTCTATACATGGTGAATTTGGATTGCTCTTCCCACATGGACCATGTATCATTCTATGAGTTACAATCTCATAAAGTCTTGAATGTTTCTCTGGATGTGGCAGTTCAGAAGTAATTACTGAATCCACTCTGTCTGCCGTATTCAAATTATCTTTTTCTTGCAAGATTCAAAGTATATGTGCATGTCGCAAGCCTCTTTTTTTAAATTCAATGGTATAAACAAAAGCCACACATTTTCCAAATAAGTCTGCTTTAGTTATATCATGAATTAACAAACTGAGTTTTATTTTAAATACTCTTGCCATGAAATCGGTCAGAAGTAGTTTGTCCAAGCAGTACATTTTCTTTGATCTCTGGCCATTGTGGATTACATGGAAATGTAATGAATAAATCTGATTTGCCAAATGTAGTGACAATAGCCATGGCATCATTGTATCTTTCTCGCATATTGCGAGGAGATCCTTGGAAAGAGGATGGCAAAATCATTGCTCTTCCAGCAGTAATGTCTCTGTTTGCAGCCAATTCAGCGACATAATCCATCAATCACAATATTGTTCTACTCAAAGCTTGTTTTGTTGAAATTTGAAAACATTTTGATTATTTGCTTTGACTTGTAGATAGGAATCAATAATCCATTGTTGTGTGAGTTTACCCCCACATAAAATAGGATTATAATGATCCTGGACAGCAGTTTGTGTCACTTTATGTTCCAGCATGGAAATATTGTTTCTAACACTAACTTTACTATTAGGATAACTTTGCAACTGTAATTTTGGTTGCCATCCTGGCTCCACATTTGGGAAAGAAAATGGGATATGTCATAGGATCCAAATTACTGCTTAAAATATTTATGTTTATAAAAGGTTGTTCTTGATTGCGTGGATATATTTTAATATCCCGCTCAAATGGTGGTTCCCCATCATCATTTTTAAATACCATGGCAACCTCATTTGCTGATGGTAAATTATACCGTCTTTGATCAGTATGGCGATCTCTTTTGAGAACCATATTTACTCTTGGCATTGGTAATTGATGTCTTTGCGCATGTGCCAGTTGTTCTTTTTCAACCTCAGCTAATTTTTTGTATGCTTTACTATAAGGGTTTTTGGCCATAATGTTATCAAGCTGTTCAAATACTATGGGTAAGCATTGTTTATTTTCAGGAAGCATCATTCGTTGTTCAACAGCTTCTATTGTATCAAGTACATATAACTGTGCAAATTTCCTTTGTTCTCGTGTTTCTGAGTGTAAATATGAAGTCTGGTGGTATATTTGTCCTTGGACTTTAAAACAATAAGGACCATGTCCTGGACCATTTCCGGCTAATGTTGCACCCATTGAAGCAAATTAAATTGCACTATATAAAAACAAATGTTTTTCTTAAAATTGGTGTAATTGGGAAATGTAGGATCACTCATGATACTTTTTAAATATTCTGGGAATGTGTTTCTTTCTGGAAGTCTTACCTTTCCTTTCTGACAGCAACTAATAAACTCTCCATCAGTTGGTCGTTCTTTCAGAAAATAATAGGCCCCACAAAACTGACAAACCACATTCATTAATCCACAATAATGAGTGCCTACTGTTAGTGCTCTAAATAAAGGACTATCATAACCTTCCTTAATATAGATCTCAGTTGAACTTTCTATATCTACATTGTGGTCATCTCTATCAACATTGGTGTCAGGAGGCAAAATAGGTTCATTAGAGAATGTTTTACAGACATTTTTTTGTTTACTTTTTCTTTTCTTTGAAACTCCAGCAGACTAATTTTGTTGTTTTTTAGACATTTTTCTTTTATTTAGTTGTTTTTTAGACATTTTTATTTTATTTAGAAGTCTCAGTCGATCTTCTTCTCTTAAACGTTGTGAAGTCTCAGGGGTCTGTGCATCTCTCCATCTCTGCTTCCTTTCCCTTGCCATTCTTCTTTTATATTCTTTCTTTTCTTCTGCATTGTCCGCCATTGTAATCTGTTATTGGAAATAGAGTTGTAAGAATTGCATTAGTTTTATTATACATATTTTTTAACCTGTCATATATTTCTAAAAAATGCAATAGTAATCTGTCTCTATCCGTCTCTCTGGGTGTCTGTCTCTCTGGGTGTCTGTCTCTCTGGGTGTCTCTTTGAGTGTCTGTCTCTCTTTGTGTCTGTCGGTGTCTGTCTCTCTGGGTGTCTCTCTGTGTCTCTGAGTGTCTGTGTGTCTTTCTGGGTGTCTGCGTGTCTCTCTGGGTGTCTGTCTGGATGCTTGTTTGTGTCTCTGGGTGTCTGTGTCTCTGGGTGTCTGGCTGCATGTGTCTGGCTGCATGTGTATGACTGCGTGTGTCTGACTGCATGTCTCTCTATGTGTCTGTGTGTGTGTGTGTCTCTCTATGTGTCTGTAGGTGTCTCTCTGTATGTGTCTCTGTGTGTGTGTGTGTGTGTGTCTCTCTCTCTCTCTCTGTCTCTCTCTCTCTCTCTCTGTGTGTGTCTCTCTCTCTCTGTATGTCTCTCTCTCTGTGTATGTCTCTCTCTCTCTCTCTGTGTGTCTCTCTCTCTCTCTCTTCTCTCTCTGTGTGTGTGTCTCTCTGTATCATGAATCCAAAAACATAAACAGGTAATCATGCGTTAAAGAAGAGCTACGCAAAAGAAGTATTAGCAAAGTATAGATTGACATGACTAAACATCTGAAGTGTAATTCTCATTTATGTAAACATAAATGTGTTTTCATATATGTATTTTTTAATGAATAACAACCTGTGAATAATGTTGATAATAAAATAGTAATCACAATGCAACAATGTCATTCTCCCTTTGCCGTATCCATAATTAATGGTAATATTACAGTCACAAAACAATGTAATCATGACATGCTGTGAATAAGTTAGTCTGATTAACACAATAAATAGGAAGGAAATTTTCATACAGCTATAACTAATTAAATAGCGTTTTAACGTATGAAATAGCATTTTAACCTATTGAATAGTGCTTTATATAACCACATAACATATTTGGTTTATGTAAGGTTGTAGTCAGTTATCTTCCACCCAAAAGCAAGGTGTTCAGTAAGTAAGTATTTTTGTTTCAAAATATGCTATGTGGTTATATCAAGCTCAATTTCATAGGGCAACTTACAATGTAATAAGGCTGTTAATTCTGTTTTTTATAAATAATGTCATCAAGAATTATACCTGTCAATTAGATGTGATAGATGTGATAGATGTGGCAGAGATAATGGATCTGTAAAATGACATATAAATATTTAGTAAATATGCATTTTAATTGGCATACATAGCAAACGTAAATCATAATCATAAATATATGCATTTTCAAATGTTAAAAAGTGACCTAATATAATACATGAAATTACAAATGTAAATGCTTCTAAGGTCCTATTCCTGACAATGAGCAGTAACATAATGATGAATGAAGGAATACACATGAATAAAATATCTAAATAGATATGTTTTTTGTTTTTTTTTCCTTCTAATGATTTCATATTTTGTAAATTAAATGACTTAAATGAATGAAGCAATATCTCTCATCCATGGGCTGTAAGAAATAGTTAAAACTGTATATTTGTAAAGAATGTCATCACAAAATCATATACCTGTGAAGTGCTCCTGTTTTGAGGCAGGTGGAGAAGTGAGAAATCTGTGAAAAGATGTAAAAGTCACATTTAATTTTTTGATTGAATGAATGTATTAACTAACATTACTCAACGCAAATCAATAGTTAATATTATATTTTGTAAAAAAATGTCATCACGAAATCATATACCTGTCAATTTAATGTTCTGTAATGTAAATTATTGCAGAGGCAACTCCTGTGTTCAGGCAGGTGGAGACATCACAAATCTGTGAAAAGATGTAAAAATCATATGTAATATTTTGTTTGAATAAATGTATGAATCATTGAAAGTACTTGTTGTCCTTTTCATACATGCATGCAGTAAGGTAAATATAAATATTTAAAAATGATATACCTGTGAAGATGATCTGATTGCAGATTAAATGCTGCAAATGGCCCTCTATGTAGTCAGGTGGGCAGATGATCAAACTGGAAGAAAAAAAAGGGAAAAAACGGCTTGTTAAAGTTTTCTATGATTTTAATTAGCATAGCTGCAAAATATTAGTAAATGCACTATAAAATGTAAGAAAGTGATGTAAATATTTAAACTGTTTGAGGATCCTATTCCTTTAAGACAATGAGCTGAAAGAGATATTTATGATGAAATACTATAACATCTACGTATTTTGTGATGCATTTTAGCACATTTAAAATAAAATTCTTTAAAATAAATGACTAATTAAGTAATTAATCAAGAACATTAACAATTAATCATCAACATATAAAAATAATTGGATTAATAATGAATACTGAAAAGATAAATATAACAGCAATGTACTAATGAAGCAGCAACACTGATATGTAAGTTCAGTGCAAAATGTATATATGTTTTCATGCATTTTTGACAAAAAAATGTGTTCTATGATTGATCAATGAATTAATTAATGAACATTAATAGTTGAGCAGACACCACGAAATGTAAATCCACTATGAATTATCCATATTTTTTAATATTGTTTTTACTAGATTTGTATTTATGACTAATTAATAATTAATTAATGAACATTATTAATCTTAATGATGAATAAAGTAATACATGAACATTAATAGTTGAGCATCAAGCCCAAAATGTAAGTCCAGTGAGAAATATACATTTTTTTTAAATAAACTTTATTACTATTAACAATGAATTATTATTTAATTAATGGACTTTACTAATTAATCAATTACAGAATGTATTATAAAGAGTTAATCAATAATGTAATCATAAAGTAAAGGTAGTGACAATTGTATAATTTTTTTTTTCAATAATGACTAATTAATAAGTTAATGTCCATTAAAAATGAATGAATCAATTAATAAACATATTTTAAATGGTTAATCATTAATACCATGCTAAAGTACAGATATTGCAAAATGAAGTAATGTAATTTTTTTTTTCTTTATTATTTTTTTGTTGTAATTAATAAATAATAAATTAATTAATATACTTTACCTATTACTAATAAATATCCAGCAATCAATATCCTGAAGAGCTAACAATCTCTTTGGATTTTCCGGCAGCAGAAAATGTCCAGTCAGACTGTCATCACCTGAGGAGAAAGTGTCAACAGTGTGGCAAGTGTGCCCTATATATAGGCTGCGTGCGCGAGCCAGAACCGTTAGTTTAGATGGGAAAGCCGCCATTTTAGATGCTTTATTGTGTAGATTGTCGTAAAATGATGGTGATATTGTATGTGTTACGCGCATCGGAAGGATTTTCCGTCTTTAGTAACAGTCCGTTGTACTACATCGTACGTGCTTGTCAAACTACTACGTGTCCGGCTCAGGGTGATGTAGCTTCGTTTTCATTTTTTTCAACGGCCATTTTTTTCCTCGCTTAGGCAATTTTCGAGTAGCGAAAATCAGCGAAATCGAGTTACATTTTCGGGTGTATTTAGAGTGTTTTTACTGGTATTTGGTTTGCGCTGCACGGCCGCTAAGTTCATATTTTTACGACTCGTATTTTGGTTTTTGTAAGTGCTACAACTTATATTTGGAGTCGTAATTTTTTTTTTTCTAAGTCTTGCGGTCGTTTAGTTTGATGGGCTAAGTGCTGCAAGTTTTGTCCGGTGGTGTATGGCGCCGTAGGAGTAAATGCTGCGACTTAAGGTTTGTGTGTGGGAGTTTTGTGGGTTTGTTTGAAGCGCTGTAGGAGTAAATAGCTGCGAGTTAAGGTGTGTGTGGGAGTTTTGTATGGTGTTTTAAGGTGCTGTAGGAAAAGTGCTGGGAGTTAACAATGCAGAGTTGTGTTGTTAGTGTTTTGAGGCAGCGTAGGACAAAGTGCTGCGAGTTGAAGGATTATGCAGGGTTGCGGACCAAACTGCGTCCCTCGCTATTTTATCTGATATAGTTTATAAATAGTACATTTGTGTTTACATTTGAATGTCTAAAACTAGTTAAAAAGTAAAGAGTTTCCTGCTCCGAATTCTGAGAAATACAGTTATTACACTGCATGCTGGGAAGCTGAGCAGGGACATGCAAATGTGCCCAAAAATGATTTTTTTCTTTTATCCATAACCATTTTAAACATGGCTTCCTTTATGAATATGCCCGCTGCATTACACAGCTTTTATATAAAGTCAGGGTTGGATTATACAAAAGCTGGGAATCCTATCCACGTACAGCTGTTTCAAGGTTTCTGCCTATCATCAGCGTGGGGTGGGATCCCAGCTTGTGTAATGAATATTTTGAGTAGGTAGTTCACCACAACAATCATTTAATATATGGTGGGCAAAAGAGCAATAGAAACCCTCCACAGTATAATAATACAATAAAAATAGTACATTTGTGTCCACATTTGAATGTATAAAACAAGTTAAAAAACCTGTTTCCTGCTCAGAATTCTGAGAAATACAGTTATTACACTGCATTCTGGGAAGCTGAGCAGAGACATGCAAATGTGCACACAAATGCTTTGTTCTTCTATCTATAACCATTTTAAACATGGCTTCTTTTAAGCTTATGCCTGCAGTATTACACAGCTTTTATGCAATGCCAATGTTGGATTATACACAGGCTGAGAATCCTACCCACAGACAGCCGTTTCAAGGTTACTGCCTTTCATCAGCGTAGGGCAGGATCCCAGGTTGTGTAGTGAATATTTTGAGTAGGTAGTTCACCACAACAACCATTTAATATATTTTGGGCAAAAGAGTGATAGAAGCCCTCCACCGTACAGTAGGACAGTATATAAATAGTAAATTTGTGTGTATATATATCACATATATAGTTGTGAGCATGCGAGCCTGCTCAAGCCGTTGCTAACGCTTGCGGGCTCGCAAAGCGAGGGTCGCAGTTGCTGGCGCTCCATGCCAGCAACTGTGGCCCTGCGCTTCCACATATAAACCTATTACAGTCCTTCTTCCCCCTCCCTTTAACCCCACGGTGCCTCCCAGTGAAGCCGCAGTGTGGGAGCCGTAATGCAAGGGAGGGTAGTGGGAGGATTTGGGGGGCGGTGTGTGGTGCTGGGGCTTCTCGGGGGGCTGCACTGAGGGACACACACCGAGCTGTGGAATGGGAGCCATACTTCCCTCTTCAGAGGCCGGTGCAGGCTGATCTGATCCTCCTCTGCATGTTTTAATGTGAGGGGTGTGAGTGCCACACAGCATGTCAGCTCTTGAATTGACGTTATGCGTGATGTCACCAATAAGCCCGCCCCCGAGCTGTCAATCAATTCAGCAGAGGCACTGAACCAGCGACTACCACTGCCTGCACTGATCCCGCCTCCATCCCTCCTCTAAACATGGCTGTCTGTGAGGATCCCCATTAGCTGGTAAGAGCCATGTGCTCCGTGCGTGTGTCTGTGGGGGATAAATCTGTCTCTATCTATCTGCATCTATCTGTCTATCTATATGTCTGTATATATCTGTCTGTTTCTATCTATATCTATGTCTGTTTCTATGTATGTCTATCTATTCCATCTATTTATCTATGTATTTTATCTACCTGTTGCATCTACTCATCTCATCTACCCATCCCATTGTTTCTACCAATCCTATGTACCTATCTACCCATTGTATTTATTCATCTCATCTGCCTATTCCATCTACCCATTGTATCTACCATGCCACCTACTCAGTGTCTACCCACTGTATCTAGCCACTGTATCTACCTATCATATATACCCATTGCATCTGCCTATCTACCCATTTCATTTATCCATTGGATCTACCCATCTACTACTGACCTACTCCATCTACCCATTGCATCTACCCATCTAACCAAACTATTGTACCTACATATCTATCCACATCTACCCATAGTAATTACCCAGTATATCTATAATCGATGCATTGTGTCTACCCGTTGCATATACCCATTTCATCTACCTAATCTATCTTCCCGTTCCATCTACCGATCTCATCTACCCATCCCATTGTATCTATCAATCACATCTACCCATTCCATCTACCTATCTACCCTTTGTTTCTACACATCCCATCTACCTATCTACCCATTTTATTTATTCATCTCATCTATCCATCCCATTTACCCATCTACCTATTCCATCTATCCATCCCACCTACTCACTATGTCTAACCAAAGTATCTACCATTATATATACTCATCGCATCTACCTATCTATTCATCTCATCAACCCATTCCATCTACCTATATACCAATTTCATTTACCCATTGCATCTACCACCTACCTAATTAATCTACCCATTGTATCAACCCATTGTACCTACCCATCTCACAACTCATTGTGTCTATCTACCTACCCATTGTATCTATCCATCTACCCATTGTATCTACCTATGACATCTACCCATTATATCTACTGATTGTATCTACCCATTCCATCTATCCACCTACCTATTCTATCTATCCATTGTATCTACCCATCGTATCTACCATCTACCCATTGTATCTGCCCATACCATCTACCTATTCCATCTACCCATTGTATCTATCCAGCACATCTACCCATTGTATCTACTATCTACCCATCACATCTACCTATTCCATCTACCCATCACATCCACCTTTTCAATCTGCCCATTGTATCTACCCATCTAATTTACCTATCTACCTATTCCATCTATCCATTTTATCTACCAATCTATCTACCCATCTACCTATCGCATCTACTTATTTTATCTACATATTCTATCTACCCATCTCATCTACCTATTGTATCTACCTATTCTGTCTGTCTTATCCTCTTCCCAACATCACATATATTGTTGTGAGCATGCGTGCCTGCTCGAGCCGTTGCTCACGCTTGCGGGCTTGCGCAAACAACATACGAGACACGTTAACACCCATTACGGACTCACAAAAATCGGCCGCAACCCGCGGACATGAAAAAATTCAAAACACAATAAATACACACAACACATACATAAAAAGCTTACCTACAGCAAGAGGGAGCATCCAGGACCTCAAAAAAACAACTTAGACCTTCACTTAACTAAAAATAAAAGAGTTTAGACACCAAAAAAATTCTCTAAGCGACAGAAAAAATGGCAGAAAACTAAAACGAGGCTACAGCACTCTAAACATGCAAAACACCACAAGAAACTCGCAAAACACCACAAGAAACTCGCAAAACACCACAAAAGACCTACGGATATTTCGCTAAGACACATACCATACATTACCCGCCATTTTAGAACAATAACTTATACATTGCGGAAGTACACAGCTACGCTAACGGTTTGGTCTTGCGCACGCACACTATTACACTGCACACATTTATCACGCTTACACAGCAGCTCCACAGCACTAATGCTCCCAATACTCAAATTATTTATTTGGTTATTATACACCAAATAGCATTAGCTCACTTACAATTTCATTGCCGTCATTTTTTGACGGGCAATTCGCTAGTCACATATATAATTGTGAGCATGCGGGTTGTTGCTAACGCTTGCGCTCATCCGTACGACCCCCTACGACTTTCGGTCTGCAAATGCGGACCCTCGCAAAGCAAGGGGCCGCATTTGCGGAGGTGGAGCCTCTCACGTCGGCTGCAATGAGCCACAGGCAGAGGTGGAGGCTCCTCATTGTAGGCCACAAATAAAGGGGCCGCATTTGCGGAGGTGGAGACTCTACGGTACCTCACACGCTGTTACAAACACCCACACAACACTTTACCAAAATACATCTAACACACAATCACTATATACAGACTTACACAAAAAAAAAAAGAAATGCGGGACTTACAACCGAAAATTTATGGACTTAGCATAAAACAATAGGAAAAAAACATTACGACCTCGCAAAAATACGACCTTAACGCCCAAACCGAGCGCACATGAAAACATTAAAAACACAATAAATACACACAACAAATACATAAAAAGCTTACCCATAGCAAGGGGGGTCATCCAGGACCTCTGCAAGTGAAGTTACACCTCAATTTAAGTCCAAATTCCAGAGTTTAGACACACGAAAATCCCCTAAGCAAGAGAAAAAATGGCACGAAAAGGAAGCTACAGGACCCTAAACAAGCAAAACACCACCAAGCACATACAGACTTTCCAAAAAGCCATACGAGGTACAAGATACACTATTAACAAGGATGCTACATCATACACAGCTGAGTACAACATACACATTAGCCGCCATTTTACAACACTAACTTACACAATGCGGAAGTACACAGCTACCCTAACGGCTTCCCCTTGCGCACGCAGCCTATTTACACTACACTGCACACATTTGCTGACACTTACACCTCAGCTCCACAACTGTGCAAACCTACATTGTATGCTGCAGGAACATCAAAACAGATTGTCAGCTCTTCAGCACAATGCTTCCTGCATATATTACAAATAGGTAAAGTATATTCAATGTATTAATTATTTCAATAGCATACAAAAACAAATATAGACAAAAAAAACCTCTCACAATAAACACAAAACCCATTCACCGCAAGACTCACAACGAAGACTCACAAAGAAGCCTTGCAATAAGCGCAAAAAGCAGATCAACGCCGACCAAAAAATAACAGCAAAAGCGCCTATCCGAAAAAAGCGCAGAAGGATCTTGGACCACCAACAAAATAAATGTCTCCACCAAACAGCATTACCTGCCTTACAATTTTATTGCCGTCATTTTTTGTCGGGCAAGTCGCTAATATATATATATACTTAAGCTACTCTTCCCTTACCTCTAAGCCCTCAAAATAACACTCTCAGCTTCTATAACCTCCCCCTTTCTACTTTTTCTCTGTCATATTGCTATTTTTCACATATGTGAATTAGAAACACTCACAGTGTCTTATGTATACTTACAGCATGTCACTGTCTGCTTGCATCACAGCAGTATCCCACTGGTTCTGCAAATTCCCTCCCCTGTGAGTATGGCCTTGGGAGTAAAGTTAAGCAGAGGTAAAAATCGAAAGTATCTCCATCTCCTATGTTTTCCCTGCAAGCCTATTTATCAAACAGCAATACAATTGAACTCTGCTTGATAAATAGCAGCAGAATGGCATATGACATGAGCATACTCTATTTTAAATGCAATTATGCCCACAGTGATAAAAATACACCAAAAAAACAAATGAATTAAAGGTTGTCAATATTTCTCAAATATGTCACCTTTTAGTGGCAAGGGTTGTTAGTGTCATCTGGGGAGTTTATACAGTTTGGTGTCAAGAAACATTCAAGATGGCTGACCACCACAATATGGAGAGTGGATTTGTTTCTTCTGTCAATTATCATTGCAACAGTACATTAATTTTACCTGCATTTTTACAAGGAAACCATGACAGTAACTATAGCAGTTGTGACAATTGTATACACCGGTACACATTTTGTTATGTTTTTAACTGATGTTCTAGAGACAACAAATATTACAGAAACCATTTAAGGATTTTTTTTTTTTTGGCCTCTATTTGATTGAGAAAATTGTCATTGCAAGAGCCTGTAAACTAATTTGCTATTCAATTGTCGTCTTTTAGCTACCGCAATCAGTTTGCTATTAGAAGCTGAAAATCCCTGCGGTTGTCAAATTTGTAACTCCAACCCATCTAACCCTTTGATCTTTCAAGCCCGTAAATGTTACAATCACAAATCACTAATCAAGTGCTACAACAATTCCTCAAGCCCGCAATTGCCTTCAAACCCGTAAATGGCAAATGTAGAAGAAAATCCTACGAGTACCAAATAGGACTCGCAAGGGGGTTTTAAACACCTGTTCGTAGCACTGTAAAAGCAAATAAAAAACAATACTGCACTTTAAAAAAAGGGGAAAGCGATGAAAGACATTAGAATTAATTGCATAACAGTCTCAAGTTTGCAAATATGCAATAAAAAAATTATTATTTTACATTTTATTTCCATGTTATATCCGTCTCTGTAATCAAAAAGTTCATACATATCAGGGCACCCATATGGACTAGAACAATATCATCATAAATTTGTATTATTTTGTACATTGCCGGCTTGCAAGTCTGATCTTATATGGGACTTCTAAACGCTAATTGATAGATGTTTACATGTCATGTTTTACTGACATAATGATGACGGTCTCATTTACTATTGACTGTTTCTAAATCGGCAGTTACGGCCTTGATTAATTGATTATGATCATGGCTTAAATGCTACTTACGGGTGAATGGTTTACGGTTTAGCCTTTGGCCCATGTGGTTGCGGGCTTGTTCAATTGAATCGAGCTGTAACTGTTGCAAATTAATGGAGGCCTTGGTCCATAGTAATCTAAGGATTTTGTTGGAATATGATAATGAGCTAACAAGACGGATATAAACAGGTATCTTATGAGCAACTTCAGAGCATGTCCAAGGTGTAAGCTTATAAAGTAAATGCTCCTCCTTTTCTATATTTATGTTACATCCTACCTTCACTTATCTGTCCTTATGTTATTGATATATTGAGCAGCACAGTACATCAATCTTATGATTATATATCTCTGTAGTTTGACTTGTAATAATAAAAAATGATCAGCCTTATTAAATTGGGATTCGGCCAATTGAATAGGGCTCTATATAAGCACATAGCATATTTTTTTTTACAAGAGTTTTTAGTTAGTTATCTTCTATCCAAAAGCAAGGTCTTCACTAACTAAAACCTTCTGTGAAAAAAATATGCTCTGTGCTTATACAGAGCCCTATTCAATTGGCCAAATCACAATTAAATAAGGCCGTATGTTCATCTTCCAGACAGGAGAAAAGGTCTGGATTTGGAAAGACGTGATTCTTGGTACACACGTATGCAATATTAAGTATCTCTGATTGTATCTATATTTTTTTCCTTTTTAGCTACTAGTGAAACCATTATATAAGTTTTCCTAATTATTTTATCATATAAATAAATCATTGTTCAGTTTTTCTTGTTTTTTATTTTTCTCTTCCACTTTTGCACTTTTGATGACTATATGTTAATTCATACCAATAAATCATTATAAAGCGTATATTGACCTCAACAACAGTGCACCCCCTTATATACTCCCCCGCCCTCCCTCTTCACTCTGCTAATGACCTTCATCTTAATATGTTAGTGTGATTTCTTCCAATTAATCTGGTAAAAGTGCTGTTTGTCATAAATCAGTTAGTCTTATAGAAAACACAATAATCCAGTTTGCTACAAATTACTTAACATTTTGGTTATTGACTCAAAAAGTTTAAGTTAGTGCCACAATTATGGTTAAAGTGGACACAAGGCAGGTCTGGCACTTTCATATGAAATAATGAATCCTTTGGAATTATAGAGATGGTGTTACATTATTTGAAGCTCCTGTTTGCTCTGTCATATTTTGGAGAGCTAATGCTTATCTTGGCACATTGTCATTATGTGTGGATAGTTTAATGGATCACAGACCAGATCCTGCTGTTGTCACACAGCTGGGAATCCTCAATCAGAAACATATTAGTATGAACTACTTTTCTTATTTGATGTATTAATGCAAATTAATCTCATTCGTCCAAATGGCTTCTTATTTCATAGGAAAGCAAAACATGCAGTTGGTAGAATTTAACGCCTGCAAGTACAAATATAATGCATGTGAGAGTATAATGAAAATTGCAATGTATAAAATGTTTTTTTTTATAAATTAACAGTATAATAATTGAATTGACAAGCTTTTATCACGTTTTAAAGGGACTTTATCACTCCAACAGGATATGGATTTAATATTAGAGTTTTAGAAATGGGATATACATTATACTAGCAGTTGTTCTCTATAGTAAATCATTTCTGATATATTTAGAATTTATTTTTACATTGCTTGGCATGCTCCCTAGACAAGCAGAGCATTTTGAAATATAAAATGGTCATAAATATAATAATACTTTAAGTGTTATACAGATGGATTTAATACATTCCTGGAATCATTGGCATATGGAGTGTGTTGCTTTGTTGCCAGTAATCTCTCTACTAATATATTAGTCTAAGTAATAAACTGACAGTATTGATCAACTGGAAATGAAGGAATTTGACACTGGTTGATTTACAGCTTAATTCCTTAGCTTTCCATTTCCTGTTCTCAACAACCCTCCAAATTTCCACTCAATGAAAGAAGAGCAATCTTACCTGCCTCATAACCAAAATAAGATATATTTGGTAACATAAGTGATCCAATTTAGTAACACCAGTGGTCAGTTTACCGTCTTGACTCATGGCGCCACATTAACTATTCCCAGTAGAGTTGATACTTTAAGGCTGCCATACTATGTTTCGAGAGTGATTAATCACTTTACTGAAGGCACAAATAACACATTGCTCTGTAATTGCAATTCACTGAAAATAGTCACAATTGTAGTAAAGGAGTAGAGAATTCACTCGAGGAAACTTCACATGTAATTCAGCAAAGAATACTCAACAAAGTGACTTAAATATTATGTAGAGCTAAGGCGTCCTACTTCTGAGATATAGCTATAAGCTAAGAAAGAGTAATGCATGAGTTCATCAAAGGGTGGTATATATGTCAAGTGAGATAAAAAATACAAATTGTTACATTATTCTATGAAAATCATTTACTAAAATTTGATACTGGTGAATGAAGAGTGGGGTAGGCATAAATGTCCAGTAATCCAGATGAAAAATCTTTTTTATTGAACTAGAATTTTATTTAGAGTAGCCTTTGACAGCTTGTCCAAGAAAAAAGTATTATTTTATACTGCAATACACTGATTCTTCATATTGATGAATTGAACATTTTTATCGACAGGTATTTTATTGTTTTGGTTATATTTTCATATTTAACAAAAATAATAGAACCTAGACCAGTAAGTCAGGACCACAAAGATTGCTAGTGGTATAAATTAGTATTGAAAAAAGGAAGAGGGGGAAGGATACCTTCAGAATCAGTAATTAAGATTACATGGACTGGGCATATAACACAAGCAAGTTGATATATAAAATTGTACTTTTTATTATTTTATTTAAGAGACAAAAAGAAACTCAGACTTCCATGTCCACCTACAGTATATATTTTGTGCAGAAACAATGTAACACTGATAAAAAAATGTATTAATGTAATATCATCCAAAAGTAAAAAATAATTACTCTGCACATATCATAGACATAGATTCAGTGTATAAATATATAATGGGTTATTTGTAGGACAAATGCCCCCTATTCCTTAAAATTATTGTTCCCACAGGATCCTAGACCCATATTATCAACGATCACTTGAAAAGTCATATGCTAAGCGTATGCAGGTTAAAGGGAACTTTATTTGAAATGAATGGTGGTCTGTTTCGGACAGATCGCGAGGCTCTAAGTTGAACTTCAATATCAAAAAATGGATATGTAAATAAACAGGTGAAGTCCAATAGATTAAAGTGAACAGGGCAGTAGTAATCTGTTAAAAATTCAGTAGGGACAGTACTAAAAGTAGATCCATCCATTACTAGTATAAAGGTAGATAGATAATAGCAGAGCACTTGCCCTATGCCATTCTATAGCTAGGCTGTAGTGACCCACTGGATCGTGACATCATCAAAACGAGCCCAACGCATGTGTTTTGCATCCACTTCTAAAGGGGCCAGCTTCCCTAGAAGCGGATGCGAAATGCATGCGTTGGGATAGTTTTGGTGATGTCACAATCGAATATGTCACTACAGCCTTGCTATAGAGCAGCATAGCCACTGCGACTATGACTACTGTGCTGCTTGCTTTGGCTAGTTTGCAGGGTCATGATAGTGTAGACTACTTTTGCTTAGAGGATAAATAGCTGTTGCTAAAGAAACCGCTAAAACAGTTGTGGCAAAGGCCACCAGCTCCTCGTGGTCAATGCCCTGTTTTCTGATTCTTCTTAATGGAGGAACACTGGAAGGCCATTAAATGCTTTCCAAAACTTTTAATACTTTTCTGCCAGGGCCATTAAACATTAGAAAATAAATAAAACAATAAATAAATAGGCCTAGCTAGCTCTTTCATAGCACTTCCTAACTTTCTGAGCACTTTCCTAACTATCTCTATCCACTCCTAACTAAGCCTTGGAGGGACAACTAGTAAACACTCCAATAAACTGTATATTTAGTGTACTGGCCTCTCTCTTCCTAAATCCAGGGCTCCTACTCTGTTGTCTTGGATTAACAGCTTCCCCACTTTAGACTCTCTGGATCTTTGTCTTCAGTTTCAGATCCAGCCTTTCCGGTACTATTCCAGCAACCCCTCTGGGAAACTCTCTCTGTCTCTACTGCAGCACTCCTCTGGGCTGTGGGCTACAATTGACTTTCAACAGACTGTCCCAGCCACTTCATAACTGCAGCACATTGTAAAGTAATAAAGCCTTTTTGACACCTGCAGTACCAGATTGGCCAAATGCCTCTATCCAGCCTCAGGCTCCTACAGCCATCTTCAAGATCTCTCCCACATCTCTATACAACTTTGTCACACAGTTTATAAAGTGAATGTGATGCAACTGAACAGTGAGGGATACATTAGTGTAGATTTTGGCTACTTGCTGCACTAGAGGATAATCAGCGGGTCCTAAAGTTTATAGGGCAAGTGTTCTGCTAATATCTATCTACATTTATAGTAGTAATGGATCTACCTTTTTTTTACTGAATTGTTAACAAATTACTACTATCCTATTCACTTTAATCTATTGGACTTCACCTGTTTATTTACATATACACTTTTTGATATCTGTCCCCAACAGACCACCTTTCATTTAAAATAAAGTTCCCTTTAACCTGCATATGCTTAGAATATGACTTTTAAAGTGATCCTTGATAATATAGGTCTAGGATCCTGTGGGAACAATAATTATAAGGAATAGGTAGCATTTGACCTGCAAATAACCCATTTCAGATTTATTCACTGGATCTATATCCATGATATGTGCAGAGTAATCATTTCATAATTTTGGATGATAATTCTATATCAGTATTACATTGTTTCTGCACAATATACTTAGGTGGACATGTACATCTGAAATTTATTTTTTTAATGATAATTTTTATGTTTTCGCAATGGTTTGTCTCTTTTAAATAAAATAATAAAAGTAAAATTTTATATATCAACTTGCTTGTGTCATATGCCCAGTCCATTTAATCTTAATTTCTGGTTCTGAGGGTATACTTTCCCTTATTCCTTTTTTCAATATTTTCATATTTATTGAGTGGACTACACAACTCAATTATTGTGATTTTTTTATTTTATTTTTAAATAATAAATAACAATAAAAGACTTTGGCTAAAATTGAAGTTTGCCTGTATTATTTATCTAAAAGGTAGCTTTACCTGGGCAATGAAATACTTTTTATTTCCTAATGTTTGTTAAACCGAAATGATAATTATTTGCAGATAATATATTCAATAAACATTTTTACAGATGAATTGTATTTTAAGAAAAACTTATATGAATACATTTTTGACATAGGATGGTCAAAGTTTAACAAATAATTTCAGATGAAAAATCATTTGCAATGTGTACAATATTGAGAGTGATTTCGACAGCCAGTCTCTTGTCCTAAGCAAATGCTTTATAAGAACTCTTGCAAAACTGATCCTGCTTTACAAAAAGTTTAATAGGTAAGTAAAACAGCTCCAAGTAGGACCCACACAATAATGGTATTCAAGCATGTCTGTGGTTTTCAGAAGGCTATCCTCAGACATTGTGAAAGCAAAGCGTTTTAGGTAGATAAAATGAGTACACAAGGTAGAGGATTTACTGAAGGATTGCATTCAGCTCACCTTGCTCCCATGTTATACATAGCTTATTACAATTGTAGTGATTAGGGGGTGTTATGGCCATGTGAGGGGCATGTAACCTGCACATTTTGTAAAAATCGAAGTTCTCCAAATTTACTAAACACATACCTTGCTTTTTACTATCTGAGATACTGATTTTCATCATGGCAGATTTCAATTAATATAACCAATATTCTGTCATAGTAATATTTAATATGCTGCTAGATAATATATACAGCAGTGTATTTTAGGTAAATATTAGTTTTGTTATTTTTTTTAAACATAAAATATTCTGCACTACCGGGATTGAAACCTGCGATGCTAAATATCCACATCATAGGTAGTAAAATAGCTAAGACCCATACAGGCCCTCTAAGTATAAACATGGGTGATTAACCCATTACCTTTTAATTTATTTATTAATATAAGGTGCAACTGAACATGCATCATATTTTATCACTAGGTTTGCCTGTGTTATACATATTGCCAACCATTGCAGGTCTGCCAACCAAAATGGCGCCTGCGCTGAAAGGCAGTACTGTACATGCCTGACCCCTATAACAAACATGAGCTACTCTGATTTTGATGTGTAAATTGGTGGATAAGGGGTGTATACACAGTGGTGCATGGACATTACAGCGGCTTATCATAATAGAAGAGATTTAGTAAACTGCATGGAAACCTGAGTAGAGCTGATGAGCAATGAGCCGATGTCCATCGTAAATTATCTAACATCCTCTTAGTAAACTTCCCCAAAATATCATGCTCCTTATATTATTCATTAACAATGCTATCTCCTCACTTCTTGCATTGAATAGTCTTCTTCATGCTTTATCTTGGTGTCACACTTGATCAATTATTTATCACTGTTTTTGGTTGACAGAGTTTTTCATTAGCTACAAAGCATATCTTCAAAATGGGAAAACTATATAACAAGCCGCTACAAAATGACAGTATTATTCTTTCAGTGTGTTAAGTCACCACCCAGTCAGAGAAGCAAGCAACTAATTTGGGTACATAGTGGCTGCTGATAGATCTGTTTTTTTTTACGACTTTCTGCTTAATTTCATACTTTACTCAATTAATTTCTCTAAATTATGTTTATTATAGTTTTGTGTATTTTCTTTTGCATTTTATCACAAGCCTAAATGTAGTGTTTCAAATTAATTAAATCAGTCTAACTAATAATAATAAAAGTTAAAGTGTTTTTGGTTTTAGTCTGAAATTGCTAGTTCTATTTTAATATAATGTATATTTATTATAAATTGCCAGAATCTGTGGATCAATAATCAGCTGGTCTGCTATACAAGTTGATATTGTGTGAAAACCATTAATCATTGTATCCACAGCAACAGGAATATTTGAAGGTTACTGAATGGAGCATAGAACATAAGAGAAAGAGACAAACATGATTTATGTTTATTTTAAATAATTAGCCAATTTTTTATTGAAATAAAAAATATACATATACAGTATGAGGATATGTCCCCGTCTGGATTGCTGCCTTGTCGTGGTGAAGGGGCTTGTATATTTCAATGAGTCTGTGAACTATACCATGTAGCATGACCCAAGATAGACAGGTTATAGCAGAAAGGTCACACAAATCAAGATCCAGTGGAGAAGTAACTGGCAACCCACTCCAGTATCTTGGCCAAGAAAACCTTATGGATAAGTGCAACTAGACACAAGGTGTGGTCTATAGGGTAACAGGTAGTAGGACACAGCTGAATGACTAAACAACAACATGAGGATATGTAAAAAAATGTCATGCCCATAATAGTGCCACCCTAGGTCTGGATCATTTGGCAGGGCTGATCAAGCTGATTCTGCACCTAGGTTGGAGCTTTAAGTATTATATTCCATATGAATATGGGGAAACACCTGGAACACCTGTTTGTGTTGCTTGAAAAAATATATATAGAATTTAAGAGCAGTTAAACTCAATATCAAGTTTTATTTTTACAGAGATAATATAATCATGAGATAGCACTATTGTGTTACCCTATTTATCAATAACAAGGAAAAACAATTAAAAATTGAACTTATTCCAGTGCATCCATTACTACAGGATAGGGCACTACATTTAAAGAAATGAGCCAGCTGCTACATTTTACACCCCCATCATAAACTGGCGACCTGGATGCACAAATTCCCCATAAAGGTAGAGCCAGAGCTGCATGTCGTCTAGGAATAAACATGTCTATGAATATTCTAATTTATTCTGCTTAATATGCCATATATTTAATAGTATTAAAGGTTATTGGTTATTAGAGCCCTTGCAATTATTTACTGGTAATTTCACAACAGTTAAGGGTATATGGAACTTTCCTTGATTATGAATGCATCTGATAGAGGATAATCAGTAATGTATGAAAATAATTGCATGAAAAAATACCAAAATAAACATTAATAAACTTACCCTAAAGTTTGCAAATTTTCTTCAGTTTTCAAGCAGTTGTTTTTGAGAAGGAACGCCAATTAAAATCGAGGCTAAATTAGCATAACATTTCTAATTAGTTGTGGTCAGTCAGAGGCAGGTACAACAATGTATCTGTTTCCCTTTCACTGGCTGAGATAAAGCTGCTCAGGAGGCAGCCATGCTACTGATTTGCTAGGATACATTTCCACACAGCTTATTGGCTAGGATGTTCTGCCTACATTGGTGTCTTAAGGGGGGGGGGGGGGTAGTTCACACAAGAAGTTTCAAATGTTCTTTGATAAAAAAAAATATACAGAATTCCTCAATAAAACTATTTCTTATTTGACGGCCAATCAGATAGATGGACCCACAGGAGCTCCCACACTCTGCCAGATACCTTTTAAATGCATTTTTATACTATAACAATTCTTTACAAATAATGTATATTTCGATGTTACACAAAAGCCAAATCTCAAAACTTGTAAAACGTATCAAACATTTACACATACACATAAGGTCTGATATAAGAAAAGCACAACAAACAAACCCATTCACTGTAAAAAGGACCAGCTATTGATTGCTCAGTCAGTGAAAGTGTTAAAATATCAAATTTCCTGGACTTTAACTTCTACATCTGGCAAGAAAGTGTGTCAATGGGGTGAGAAACTGTCAAAACTCTTTATTCAATTATGGAAGTGTCTTAAGAGAATTCTACAGCAGAGTACAATGGAAAACTGCCAAAAACGCTGTCTGGAGAAATAATGAATGAATTACCCATAAAATGTGTCAGGTGAAGAAATATCAAGACATAAAATGTTTTACTGGAATGTGTAGAAATAAAATGGAGCTCACCAGAAGATTGAAGGGGTCAGATATCTTTCGGTTGGCTCCAATATCCACTATCATTAAACAAACTTTAACATTTAATCACTTGAACTGTATTTTAGGAAAATCTTCACATGTTATACATATAACATTAGTAGCTGTGTAAGTTATTACCATAAAACTATTTTTAGAAAATAAATAATTTTACATTTTTTTGTTTGTATAAAGAAAGTTTTCATCTTATCTGATGTGATGTTGGCGACTCATGGCAAGTTCTCATTTTCGTGGGAAGAAGGCTGACAGATTTGTTAAACCAATGATGGCTCTGGTATTTGACCCTTTCCCTGGACATGGAAGCAAATCGATTGAACACTAATTGCGAGCCATCTCCTGCAGAAATGTAAACACCCCTCTTATACACAACCTTCATCATAGAAACATGGATGCCATCATCAACACTAAGACTGATCCTCCAGACTAACAGTTCAGATTTTAGTGATATCTTTTGTAATTCAATTAACTTATCAAAAAGCCTCTTGTGATGTCACGAGTGATGTCACATAGCATCACCCTAGCTGGCAGAGAGCAAGGAAACACGGAGGACTCATGAAGATCTGCAGATGTTTCTAAGCATACTTTACGACCACAGATCCTCCCCAGAAACCCACAGAGAAGGAGAGTACTCTTTATTGGGGGGGGGGGGGGGGGTTATGTTGATAATTAGTCCAGGGAGATAAATACATAAACATTTGTGTTTATCCCCCCCCCCTCCTTATACCGTAAAAACTGTTGAGTACTCATACAGCATTTGAAGGTAACCCGCTGCTTTATTACAGTGCATTTAAGTAACATGCTTGACCTCTAAGGACCAGTTAGCCAAGCATGTTGATTTTATATGCTTAGCACTGAGAGGGTTAAAAGAAACATAATATTTATTGTAGGCTCTTAGGAAGAACGTGACTTCTTAGTGGACAAACTGCTGCAGAAAGTTTAGGGTTAAATACAATCTGTATTTGTATCTGTTGTATGCAATTATATTTTTAATGGTAACAGACATTTTACTTTTGTTAGAATGAATAATTATAAAAAAACAAGAAATGCCTATCAATTGTACCTGTCTCAGGCTGCATACAACATTCCAAGAATATTCCCTGTATCCCCACTCTGGGGTTAAATCAAGATGAATATAATGGTGGGGTTGTAACAAGTCCAAGTACACTAGTGGTGTAGGATAAAGTCCTAATTACACAGAAGTACACCGAATATATATTGTGGCCTTATTGGAGTGATATTTACAAGTGTAAAGGAATACATGGATTAGACAAATGCCTATGGGCAAAAATATAAAGAAAACTTAACATTTAATACATCTCTCAAATAAAAAAAGAAACGAAAAACATACTCGAGTAAAAAACACTATTTACTAAAGGACGTAAGTCTCAAAGCTGCAGTAACAGGTCCCACAACCAATTTTATAAATGCCTAGTAACAACACAAATTCCTGTATTAAGAACCAAATACAAGGCACAAAAGTCCCTATTAATCTATAGCGGAGTTCCCTATCTTATAACAGCTAATCTTGTTCGGCCCGCTATTTACCCTTTAAATAATCTAAAGAGAAAAGGGGGGGAGACCTATCTCTCTACACTTAGTGCCACATTACTATATAACGATCATATTGCGTACTATAAGGAACATGGTATCATCACTAGTTAATCCTCTCCAAGTGGAGTGTAGTACAATTGGCCAACAAAATTAACACCAAGTCTGTGTCCACATGTCAGATTAAAACCCAACACTATAGGGATAAATATGCAATCTAATATATAGAACATTAAAGATCACACTGCACATAAAGTATGCATAACTCAAGATTGCTGTAAGAAATGAAGGAACTGAAGGAGTACCTGGAACCAATACATTTTCCTATATACAGTACGTTATACAGGGCACAGTTAAACCCTATGAATATATAGCAGAGTACCCTGACTGATATAAACAAGTCTTGGAGGGCCCTCTGTTTACTGTCTAGATATTGTACAGCAATAGGTGGAACTCCCTACACTATATGCCCTGTAAGTACTGTATAGTACTATATGCAACTATTGGAAACAGGGATAATATACAGTAAGTAATAGGACCTCCCAAAATAAGTGAACTGAAGAGGGGTTGAGCTGAAAAGCAAAAAGTGATCTGATATAACATAACATAAATATGGAAATTGATGCATGGACATTAACATCAATATAATAACCTGCTCCCCTGTTCTCAAAAGTTGCTAACTTATGTGGGATCATGTAATGAAACTTACATCACCCAGAGGATGACTGAAGTTACTGGGCAGTGTCATGGGATATTGTGAGCATGTGCGCAGAAAGCTCTATATGTAGAGAAAATGCTGTCTGTAAGTGTACCAGGCACTTTCTGACACACTACATACAGTATGTACATAAATGCACAAATATATTTTAAGTATAGGTGCTTGGCAATCTTTTGATTGAAAGATAATTAATATCTATGATGTGAGGGACACACACAACTGAAGGGACCTAGTTCAAAATAACCCTTAAAAAGTCACCTTTATTTCTGGTTGCTTGAGAGTTCTGGTTGCTTGAGTTCTGGTTAATTGACAGTCTACTGTACTTTATTTTCTCCTAGTATATCCTGTTTTTTTTAGGGAAATGGGAAGAACCATGTATTCATATAACATCTAGATGCAGTTCAGTTGAAAAACTGTCACTTTCAATTGTAACTACACAATAGGAATTAACGGAAAGCAAGCACCAGAATGATAACCCTCTACCTAAAGCTCCAGGTCAACTAACTATCCAAAATGGAAATGCCCATCACAAGTGTGAGAAGAGTGTTAAAGATATAGATGATAATGTTATTCATTTGTTACATTCTCTAAAACATGTGAAGTTTTTCCAAAACTGCAGTGTTCCTTTAAGGTCACATTCAGATTTAAAGAAACAAACAAAAACATATGTTTTTACAATGAAGCAAGGTGTGCTTATAATTCCTGCAGCACAAGTGTTCCAGCCCTGACATAAATCTGCAGTATTCAGCTAATTACACAATATATATCTCTGAGAAAACGCTCTACTTGTACAATGTGTACAGTGTTTACATCCATAAAATGTATGTTGTGCATGGAAGTAATTTGCTTTCATTGGCAGAAATTGGCTGTAGATTGTGTTTAGTGCACAAATATTTACAATTTCCTAGTTAAAAAAAATAAAATTGTATTGACAGCTTGTGATTTAAACAAACAAAATAAATGTATTAATTAATGTTTATAAATTTTATGTTTGATAGGGCTTTTAGTCTCGTGATCTGTTGTCAACAAATGCTATGGATTAGGATCAGAAACTGACTTTTAGATCAGATTTTAAAAGCTTAATTAACATTTTTAGTGTTTGAAATGTAAAATAAAAAGGTCCAAGAAAGTGTCGTCATTAACTTAAATTAAAACAAAGTTGATGGTTTGAGAAACGTGTCATAGTCCATGAAGGTAAATTCACAGATGGTTCATTGAATGTGCTATTATTTATCAAAATGTCTATAGAGATTAATTGACTGCATCTTGGTCCAGCATCCAGGAGAAATGTCATGTGTGTGCAATGGTCTAGTTTTGACTTCCAAACTGCAGGTCAAATTTTTGTTGAATGATCTGAAGACATTTAGTTATAAAGTGAGTCTATTTGTAGTTATTTGTCAAGAAACATAATACATATTGTAACAACAGCCAATCAGAAGAGGCAGATGCATGGAGCCAATCACAATGGGATACACCATTGCATGGAGCCAATCAGAATGGGATATAGGGGTGTATCCGATTCTGATTGGCTCACACCGTTGCACCTTGTGATTGGCTGAAATATGATTGACAGCATGTTCAGCCTATCAGAAGACACCATTTCTAAATTTTAGCGGAGCATGCGCGGAAACCCTCATTTGTGACGGGGAGCTCCTCAAAGTAGGAGCTCCTTTATTTTGTATTTATTTTTTAGACAGTCTTTTGTAATGGTGTACTAATTAGAATATATTGTTTTATATGTTATATTTATTTATTAATTGTAATGTTTCTTTTTTCCTAGGTGTGCCGGACCTGGAGACACTAATAGAGGGCCCTTGTCTGGAATGTAGCATAGAAGAACATCGTCGCTGGAGGGGCATTTGGGCAAGGTAAGTGGTCTTATTTACCCTATTCTAGGTTTAGGAAAGGGGGTTGTTTTAGGTGTAATTATGGGCTTTTTATTGTATGTAATGTTTGTTTTTTATTTTACTGTAATGTAGTCTTTTTTTATTTTATGTAATGTCTTTTTTCATTTTTTGTAATTGTAGGTGTTTTTTTATTTTACTGTAATGTAGGCTTTTTTATTTTCTCTCAATTATGATTTTTTAATTTTCTGTATTTTTTTATATTTTTGGTGTAATTAGTGGGGAGCTAGGGATTTTCATTAGGGGGTTAGATAGTGTAGGGGTTACAGAGTTACATTGTTACATAGTAATTAAGGTTGAAAAAAGACTTTCAGTCCATCACGTTCAACCTTTTAAGATCTCCTCTGATCTGCTATATGTGGATTAAATATTAATTAATTTGTTGTTAATTAATTATTAATACATTTTTTTTTTGTTATTAATTAATCCAAAGGAAGGTAAACAGAAAAAAAAAAACAATCGTCTCAAAGGCGGAAAAAAAAAATTCCTTCCTGACCCCAGATACTGGCGATCAGATTTCTTCCTGGATCAATACTGTCTCTCTAATTATCCATGATAACCCTGAATTCCCTTTTTAATTAGAAATAAATCCAGTCCCCTTTTAAAGTTATCTATCGAATCCGCTGTCACCACCTTCTCTGGTAGATAATTCCACAGATTAACCACCCTTACTGTGCAGAACCCTTTTCTTTCTTTAAGGTGGAATATTTTTACTTCTAACCTCAAGGGATGTCCTCTTGTCAGTTGAAAACCTCTTTGGCACAAAAAGATCTCTTAACAAATATAAGGTAATCATATCTCCTCTTAGGTTTAAATGGGGTAAAGGGGGGGTAATAGTGTAGAGTTAGGGTTAATCCTGGAGAACCCTCATGGCACTTATAGTGTTAATATAGGGGATAAGTATTATCCCATAAGGGTCTGATAGGGTTAATTAGAGGCTCATGAGGATCTAGATAAGCCTACATGAGTGATGGGGTTAATTTTAGGTGCCCGGCGAGTACTTATAGTACCCCAGAGGCAGGGGTTAATTTTTTAATATTCGCAGGTCCTTTAAGGGCCTTTACGGTCCTTTAAGGACCCACAAGGTGTGAAATTTTCATTTTGGAATGCAGCGGGGGTCCCCATTGGGACCTCCACTGCAATGGGTAATATGGGGATACTGCAGGGGTCCCGAAGGAGACTCCCAGCAAAGGGGGGTTAATTTTAGGTGCTGGGGGGGTACTTGGATTACCCCCCGCAGCAAAACTTTAGAGGTTTAACTGTGGCGGGGGTCGTCCCTAGCAATGGCTGATGTCGGGAGCCTGTGGGGTATCCTGCAAGCTTTAATTGGTCGTTATGGCAATCTGGTTTTCCATTGGCTAAGTCTAACCCGTCACTACGGGTTAGAATAATTGATCCTGTTCATGGCCGCACATGCAACTTGCGACTGACTGGGCTAAGATTTATCCTCCCTGGCACGTTGCCTGCAGGCACTTCCAATTTAATACCAACATAACCCGGAAGATTTTCAAGTATGTAGGCCTTAAGAGCTACACATTGGAGTTACTGGCCTCCAATTTAATGAGGCTGATAATACCTAAGGATACTTCAGTCCTACAAACTATCCACACTATTGAAAAGAGGTTACTTATCCATCCTGGTAAAATGTTTGTTGATTCAAGTAATGCTTATTGTCGACAATAGTTGATCCAATCATGGACTCTGTGCAACTGACCATCAGATACCTTCAATAATATAAAAAATACTACGATCCAATCAGAAGTAATGTAATCTATCTAGCATCAGCTGTGGCCCAAACATGTTTGCAGAAGTCACTTAACAAAAAAAAAGAATGGGTGCCGGACTGCCCTACAAGATGGATTTAAATGGATAACAGAAGTTAAAATGTCTTTTCTATCAAGGACATGGTATATTCGATTTCAAAACGTACTCTACTCATTAGTATGGGTGATTTAGATTAAAGAAGACTAACTTTAATCTATTCTTGCTAAATGTTTATTTATCAGGCTGTAAAGAAGTATTAATTAAGAATAATCTTATGCTTTAGGTTATAGTAAGGATGACCTTTGCATTTGCTTAGTATGTCAACCTTCCTCATATATATATATATATATATATATATATATATATATATATATATATATATATATATATATAGTATATATATATTTATATATTTAGCGCATATTATAGTTTAAGGTACATTTTTGCCTAATGTGGAAATGTTGAGTAAGAATACACTTTTCTGAAAATATAAAGAATTTATCAGCATGTATGGAATAGAATTTCAATTAAATAAATTCACCAAAGGAATACATCCAATTAAACAATTTTTGGCCCAGGTAATTGATTTTTTGCAATGGCTGGAAGACGACTTGCAGTTTCTTTAGGGAAATATCCTGATATAATTAAACCTCATTATCTTGGAGCTTCCTCTGCATGACACTGACCTTTCACACTCATTTTGGTGTTTACAGTTTCAGATTCCAACGCTTTACTTAACTTATTTTGTATGCTATATTTTTTTTAATGACCTTTTGTTAAGGAGTAAGACCTTACATAAAATGTGTTGCTATTACTTGACATCGAAAGTAACTTACATTTAAACTATTTAAAATACCAAGATATTTACTCTTATTTGGAAAATGATGTGTGTTAATCACACATTATTTCACAAAACTTTTTTTTCTTCTAGTGCTACTGCAACAATCTACGTATACATATATGAAGAGTGAGGTAGCTGTATGTGTCCAGTAATCAAGATGGCTAATCAGAGTATTGCAGTTTAAAGTGATACCTTTTTTATTGGACAAACATATTCATAATTATTATGACAAGTTTGTCAAGTCAAAAGCAAAACTGATTTTTTGTTTGCTCTGTTCAGTCGTGTACGACTATCCATGATCTCATGGACCCTAACACACCATGCTTATCCACTTGGTATTCATGGCAGAGATACTGGAGTTGGTTTCCAGTTCCTTATTCAGTGGGCCACAGCATACAGCTCTTGGTATTGCTAATTGGTCTCCCATCCAAGTTCTGACCACACCTAACCATGATCAGCTTCAGGGTGGTGTGACCTCTTGGTTCCCTAACTGGAATCGAACACAGATCACAGAAGTAAAAGTACTGAATCCCAACCACTAGATGACCAGGGAACCCAATACTGATTTTAGATTCTCATTAAAAGAAAAGGATCTCAAGCCTCATTAATAATATGCAGACTTGTGCATAGTTGACTGAACAGAATAAGTGCAGATCAGAGTAAATAAATGGAATAATTTATGACCCCATTTATTTACTCTGAACTCATGTCATCTCTTGATTTACTATGCACTATTCTCTATTGGAAGAAAGACAGTCCTCACTTTATCTCAGCTCTTCTCACTTCATTTCAGATGAGAAAATTATTTGTATATTCCGCCGTGGATTAATACCCCTGACCCTACAGGAGAAGACCTCATTACAATTGTTAAATCTTTAAACAGTTTTGTGCCATCAACAATGTCTATATTAAATAAATATTCCATAAGCTAAAACTTGTGCTACATGTATCCATTAATATTATTTATATATTGTCTTGCAATGCTGAATCAATGCCTCCTGGACCAGTTTGTAAACATTTCTTATGCATTGTCTGCCATAGAAGACTTTTCCGACTCCCTGAAAACCTTACACTTCCAAATGTTGTTTTGAGATTTGCATCTCCATTGGAAAAGTGATATCCAGAAAAATCTCTTTAGGATTCTTGAGTCTCTCTCAAACACTTCATAACTCAACTAGAAAGGACACCAAAACTTTTCCCAGAAAGATCTTGAGATACATTTTGGAACCCATTGTGACACAAAATGGAACCTCATTAATTTAAAAAAATGTTATGTGAGTATCTCAATGAACCAAGAGCCAATCAGATTTTATCTTATATTTAGGTATACTTACAGTTTGCTTAATTTCTTCTTTTAATCTTCAACAGCTCACATCCAGTGTCCACACTAACTATCAGACATATTTTTAGTTCTGGTAAACGTTCTCATGGTATGCATTTAACTGGTTTCGTTAAAATAGGAAGAATATTGAAGTATGTTTTGTTATAAATCTAAATGTGCTTTTAATGATAAATGATGGTTTTATGTTATTGACTTTGGTAAATAAGAGTGACCATTTGCATAAATATACATTTCTGTACATTTTACTGCTAATGTATGGTTAGGAAAGGGAAACATGTAAGATGAATAAGTAGAACAGGTATAAGATAATAAGTATATATAAGTATAAGATAATGTATAATTAAGGGCAGGTAAGACAAACTGAGCACATTTTCAATATAAAGGTTACAAGCATGTGCAAATCACTATCTATATTATTATCTGTTCTCAAAAAGTATAATATTCACCTCAATGTCAATAAAAGACAACATCGGACACACCACAACACTCATTATTTGACAATTTAATATATAAAATATGCATAACAGAAGTTGACCTAAAATATTGACAGAAGAGGAAATAAATCACTGCTACCAAAATATTGACAGCTGGCTATTATATTACCTTCCACCTTATATAACTGATGCCATTTTACACTGGGACACTGGGTCATGTAGAGCAGCTTCTAGGTCAGGTAAATGTTGAACAATAGGGCACTGCTTTAGAAGATACAATATGAATATCCACAACTTGCAGCTTTAAGGCTGGCAATTATATAACAACCAATTGTAACTATATCCATATGTGTATCTTGTATTCCTGCAATAAATGGTATCTTTGCTGTGTCACTTTAAGGAGATTCAGATAAAATCAACATGCCTCCTCTGCATTATCCATTTCTATATACAGTTGGTGCATCTGTGGTCTCTCAAAATTGTAAAATATCTTAAAATATAATCATAATAAATATTAATAAAGAATATTAACTGTAATATGATTCCTCTACAGAATTCTCTTTAACTTATTGATTTTATCGGGTTTATATGTCATGGCGCATTTGGCCAAGCCGCTACCTCTTCATCCCAGACATACTAATCTAATGTGAAACAGCTATTTTAACCTTGCAAAAAGTGCTCTATATTTTTGAATTCTCCATTTTTCTTTTCCCTTTGAATATAAATTGTTTTTCTGTAGTAATAGAGTGTAAAACTCAGCTGAAGCTAACTACAATGTTCTTGTATTGCTGATATTTCATTCTCTTTGCAGAATGCAATACTTTGGTGAAGTTGAAAAGATAAAATTTATAACATTGTGGAAATAAAAATATATCTGATTGTATAATTTACTCGATTTGAGAATGGCCCCATTTTCATTTACACCAGTCCTTCAAATTACTATTTGCAGTAATAACTTTGATTCATCTTATGGGCAGACTCAGTCGTTTGTGATTGAAATGAGAAGATGGCTCTGAGGCTTCAATCAGTGTCGGAGCTGCCCAGGCTTGATCAGATTGCTTTGTCACAGCCCGGACGCTGCCTGTTCAAATGGAAAGAGATTAAAGCAACATTGCACTCCCAAAATCCCAATCATCCAATCAAAAGAACATGGTTTTATATATGACTAGCGACATGCCCTTCAAAAAAAGACGGCAATAAAATTGTAAATTTGATTGTAAATTGTGTTTGCCACGCTGTTTGCCACACCTTCGACGCTGATTGCGAGCTTCTCCCCTCGTGTACTTTTGCTCCTCTGAGCACCCTGGGCATTTATTGTGAGCTCCGTGCTGAGCACCTTTATCAAAGCGAGTCTCTCCTCTGCTCTGTTTTTTTTTATATAAATATATTTTTGTATAATAATTAATTAATTAATTAAATAATAAATTAATATACTGTACCTATTTGTAATGAATATATCCAGCAATCAATATGCTGAAGAGCTAACAATCGATGTTTTTCCTGCAGCATACAATGTACATTTGGACTGTTGGTGATCTGAGGAGAAAGTGTCAGCAATGTGGCAAGTGTACAGTATAAATAGGCTGCGTGCTCAAGGCTAAACCGTTAGTGTTGTAAAATAATGGCAAGTGTGTATGTGTTATTCGGGTTTCGAGCATTTTCCATCCTTCCTAATAGTGTATTTTGTACCCCGTACGCTCCTGGCTAAAAGTTGTGTGTGCCTGGCGGTATTTTGCGCATTTAGGGTTTGTGTAGCCTCCTTTTGGGTTTTTTTGTCAGCTATTTTTTCTCTCTCTTAGGCGATTTTCGAGTGGTGAAACTCTGCAAATTTTACTTAAATTCGCGTGCAACCTCACTCCCAGACGTCCTGGCTATCCCCCCATGCTGTGTGTGATGCTTATAGTATGTTTTTTTTTGTATTTGTTGTGTTTTTTGTGTTTTTGGATGTGCGCGGTTCGGCCATTAAGTTCAAATTTTTTGCGGGTCATATTTTCTTTTCTTTAAGTGGGGGTTTCCTTTTCAAAGTGTTACGGCCCATAATTTTTTCAGGCGATTTTTTTAAAGTGCTACAGGTCTCGCACTGTGAATTGTGTATTTGCGTTTTCTGTTGTTCTGTAGTCCCGCGTGTCGTAGGTATGATGCTTAATGCGTGCGGGGTCGTAGGGTAATCTACACCAGTGCAGGGAGTGCCTTCGGCTTTAACGCTGCGTTAACAGCGGATTTTGGCAAGCCCGCACTGCTGAGAACTATATTTGTGATAAAGAGTGATTCTTTTTTATTTTGTTGTAAGAGGAAAATGAATCCTGGATACATTAGCCCATTAATTTCTTCAATCATTGTTTGAATTCACACACAAAGATTTTACAAATGGCAGTGCCTCTCTCTAACAAACTCAGATTTGTGCGCATTAGGTATTTTTAATAATTACATAAATCATTTTTACAAGGTTCAATAACTTGTTAACAGTTTTAAAAAGCCCTTTCCCAAATATTAATGGGTCACAATGGGGGAGAGGCTTTTACACAAGTATCTTTTTTATTTAATTAATATATTTTGTCAACTTAAAACACTACTGTACTTTTAGTATGTTGTTTTGTATAAGTACCCAGCACTACAGATTATGTTAAAGCTATAAAAAATAAAAAGATAATAATAATAAATATTATTATTATTATTAGCAACATGTTTTAGTAAAGCATAAATAAATACAGCCTTAATTGAAATGCTGCAGTTAATCTGCTGTGGAGGTTGCCGTTTTGTTTCTGGTTATCTGTTTCTACAAGCTGCACCATATAACCACATGGACCAACTGGAAGCTGCTGATTATGCTGCGTGCATTAGAGGATGCAATACAGAGATTTACAACAGTACAATCTCATTGCAGGAGGGGGAGATGTCAACATGGTAACTTCCTGGAGATGGACACAGGAAAATACAGTATACTTTATTGGTTGGGTTTTATTAAAATAACACATATTTCAAAATATTTATTTTTTAAAATGTGTAAAATACAGTTTGATAGTCCCTTAACGCTACTGGATATAATATATTCATTACAGTGGGAGGGAGGGATCCTGGTAATTGAATGTTATAGAGCTGATTCCTTGTGCAGTGATGCAGATAATGTTTCCTGTCTCTTGATTGTTATTTAGGTGTCTTTGAAACAGAAAATCCACTGAATGTGCCTGAAAGGATTAAACACTATTCCAATAAAAAATATTTAGTACTAACAGTGTATGTAAATCTTATTACCTTGTTTAGGAATTATGTTTATATTATTTATTAGTTGTCAGCATTAGCTCACCAAGGAAAACAGAGAATTGTTCCAATAATGCAGTTTTATAGAGTGAAAAATGGAAGATTAGTAAATAGTTTATCAGCTATCTTCCCCCAGTAGGACTGGAGTAATTCAATTTCCTTCACAAGTAATTAGTTGCACCTGGGCAGCCCTGATTTAAGACTACTTCTGGATTATTGGAGGAGTTGCTTATGGAGTGATTGTTTGCAGTTTGTTTGACCTGGTCTGAAACGTATTTAGATCTCTGTCTCATTTTGTGTGTTTTTCTCCAGGCCAGACAAACTGCAAACAATCAGTCCATAAGCAACCCCTCCAATAATCCAGAAGTAGTCTTAAATCAGGGCTGCCCAGGTGCAAATAACTACTTATGAAGGAAATTGAATTACTCCAGTCCTACAGGGGGAAGATAGCTGATAAACTATTTACTAATCTTCCATTTTTCACTCTCTATAAAACTGCATTATTTGAACAATTCTCTGTTTTCCTTGGTGAGCTAATGCTGACAACTAATAAATAATATAAACATAATAATAATATATATGAATTGCCAATGCCTAGTGACAGCCAGCTATACACAGGGACTAGACAGTTATCAAACACACCATACATTACTTTACTTAAAAATCAGATGATGTGTTAAATGAAAACATTACACATACATTAATTTATCATGTTTGTTGTACAGAAATAACTCTATTTTTGCATGTAATGTATGTTGCCTACAGTGAACTTGTTTCTCTGTATGTGGCTGTGAATCCTTGCATGTGTGGCACTGTATGATCCATTTGCAAATATTATTGTACTGTATATCATTATTATTGCTGTGACACACACACAAATATAAATACTGTACACAAGAACTGACCTAATGCTTCAGGGGTTAATCAGTAATTCATAGTGATAATCTCTCATGAAGCAAAATATCACATATAATAGTTATGGATACACAGGTTGTTGGTCATACTTTGCGGTCCATAGGGCCGCAACTGCGAGCCTCCCGAATTGAGCCATTGACCGAGGAAAGCGAGGAGAGCCGTTGACGCCTGCACCAAGAACGTTGCTCATGTTGCGGCCTGTAGTTGAGTTACGACACTGTGAGGCCCACGGGACTTAGGGCTGCAATGAGCACCAAAGGCACTCATTGCAGGCCACGCGATGAGCACCACAGGTGCTTATTACAGGGCCCGTGGGACTTAGGCTTCAATAAGTGCCAAAGGCAGGACAGGCATTGCAAGCCATGCAACTGCAAGCCTCACGAAGCGAGGTGAGCAGTTGAGGCACGCAGGGCTTTTGACTCGTATGACTAAGGACCAAAACCCGTATATGCACTGTGCTCCTCACAATAATCCGACTTTAATGGCCAAAACACAGACCTGGAAAAACCTGAAAAAACAACAAATATGCCTTAAAATAACTTACACACAGCACAGTGTGAGAGCCAGTGAGTCTGTGAATGAGGTTGTTAGTTATTTTGAGGCATATTTGCTATTTTTTCACAAACGAAAATCGCCTAAGCAAAAAAAATAATAGCTGCCGAAAAAATTCTAAACTAAAAAAATGAGGCAGAAGGATGTAAAAATAGCATGAAGGACATAAAAACGAGACCAGTAACACTAAACGCAAGCTAGTAACACTTAACCCAAACCACTAAAATTTAACACAAGGCAGTAACACTTAACCCAAGCCAGTAACGCTTAAACCAAAGCAGTAACACAACCCAAGACAGTAAAACTCAAGCACAATGCCTATAAAGTACACAGAGTGAGAGGCTTGCAATGAGCACCGAAAGCGCTCATCGTGGGGCTCGCAAGGAGCACAAAGGTGATCATTGCAAAGCAGGAAAGTTGCGGCTCGGGTCAGGAATCGCGATCAGCGCCGAAGGTGCTTAGAGGGTCCATAGCCTCGCATTGTGTGCCAAACAGCATTGCCAGGCTTACAATTTTATTCCCGTCATTTTTTACTGACAAGTTGCTAGTGAATTCATATTTGTCATTCGATCAGAAATGTCAGTGATAGTTTACCCTAGCTGTAGACTGTGTGCCTCATGAAAATTGCAACAGTTACAGATCAATTTAATTGAACAAGCGGTAATTACATGGCTGAAAGCCAAATGCGTAAATAATTTAAGAGTACGTAGCATTTAAGGGCATTTACTCATGGGCTTGCTTAATTGATCATGATCATGAATTTAAGGGCATGATCATGATCAATTAAGCAAGCCAGTGAGTAACGATTTAGAAACAGCTAATAGTAAATGAGACCGTCATCATTACATCAGTAAAATATGGCATTTAAACGTCAATCAAGTAGTGTTTAGATGTCTGATATATGATCGGGCTCGCAATCCAGTGATTTAATATTCAATAAAAATGAATGGAGAAAGTCCATAGTCCATGTGGGGGGCCTGATATGTATTAACTCCTTGATTCATGAAAAGAAATGTAAAAAAATATGTTATTGCCAATTTGCGAGCTTGAGACTGTTGTGTAATTTATTCTAAAGCCTTTTATCGCATTCCCTATATTTTAAAGTCCAGTATTGTGTTTTTATTGGCTTTTATCGTGTTAAGAACAGGTCTTTAACCCCCTTTCGAGTCCTCTCTAGTACTCGTAGATTTTTTTGCTACATTTGCCATTTACGGGTTTGAAAGTAATTGCAGGCTAGAGGAATTGTTGCAATTAATTCTCAATTTGCGATTTTAGTGATTGTAACATTTGCAGTCTTGAAAGATCAAAGGCTTAGATGGGTCATGGTTACAATTTGACAACAGCAGGAATTTTTAGCCTGTAACCTGCCGGTAGCTAGAAGATACCAATAAAATAACAGTAACTTTTGCAGGCTCCATTATGGACTTCAGTAATTGTGATTTTGACAATTTAATAAGGCCCTGTGTCTCCTATGTTCATGGGATAAGGCTAAGTTGCTTTTATAAAGATAATTGCTCTGTAAACACATGATGAACATTATGTATCCAGTTGGTTTTAATATTACCCCAAATTGCAGCTGTTTTCCAAGTGAGAGATAAAGTGAAATTATTATCCTTTGTCATATTAATATAATATTAACATTGAGCTTAATGTAGAGTAAACAATGCAGAAATTAACATAAAACATTTTTACATACTATATTAGGCAAGGTAAGACCACATGTAAGTTTTACTTTAGTCCATCAAAGTAGTGCAATATTACTGCTTATTGTTAACTATTTTAAGTGATTTTAATGGTCACATTTTTATTTAAACTTCAGGGATAGTGTAGCTTGCTATGTTGGATTTTGGAAAATAAAGTAAATTTAATGAATAAAACAGACAGATCCATATATATATATATTGTGGCATATTGCCCTTCTCCTCTCTATTTGTGGCCATGTTTCTGACATTTATAGTGGAACACAAGTACACAGGAGGCTTCAATGTGTTTTACAATTTTTACAGATAAAAATTAAAATAAAAGGTCTAACTCCCACTGACCACTACCTTTATAATTAGATCCCTTTTTCACAATGCTTACATCCAACTAACCCTGGATGGAGCAAAAGCCAAATAATCAGACCAATACTTTATAATTTACTGCCCTGTAGGTCTCATAAATCCATGCTTGACTTTCCTTTACTCAGCTTCTCGCTCATCAGCTTCCATGTTGCATTCTCCTTAATTTTCTTTTACTCAGTGGCTTGCTTATCAGCTTCCACAGTGCAGTCCTACAATCTGCAAAATTCAACTGTTCCACTCTAAATGCCAACTGTAACACTCTCTCTGGGCTGCAACTGATACTTCAACAGACTGTCCCAGCCTTTTCACAGCTGCAGCCTCATTGTGATGTATGAGAGTATTTTTAACAACTGCAGTACTGGATTCGGTAAGTGCCTCTATCCAGCCCCAGACTCTCACACATCTATCCTCTAGGACTCTTCCACATCATGTATTTACATATATAAACAGCCTGTGTTTATTCCAACCTTGGCTTTGCATTAAAGCTGTGTAATAATACAGCATGCATAAGCTTAAAGGAAGCCATGTTTGATGATGGCTACGGAATGAAGAGCAAGGCATTTGTGGACATATTTGTATGTCCCAGCTCAACTTCCCAGAATGCAGTGTAATAACTGTTTTTTCTCGGAACTCTGAGCTGGAAGCAGGTTTTTTAACTTGCTTTGGACATTCAAATGTGAACACAGATGTACTTTTTATTTACTGTACTACTGTACGGTGGAGGGCTTCTATCGCTCTTTTGCCCACCATATTATAAATGATTGTTGTGGTGAACTACCTACTCATAATTTCCACAACACAGGCTGAGATCCCGCTCCATGCTGATGATAGCCAGTAAGCTTGAAACATGTACATGGATTGGATACTCAGCCTGTGTTTATTCCAACCTTGGCTTTGCATTAAAGCTGTGTAATAATACAGCATGCATAAGCTTAAAGGAAGCCATGTTTGATGATGGCTACGGAATGAAGAGCGAGGCATTTGTGGACATATTTGTATGTCCCAGCTCAACTTCCCAGAATGCAGTGTAATAACTGTTTTTTCTCGGAACTCTGAGCTGGAAGCAGGTTTTTTAACTTGCTTTGGACATTCAAATGTGAACACAGATGTACTTTTTATTTACTATATATATATATATATATATATATATATATATATATATATATATATATATATATATACATAGTACTAAAATAACTTTCTCTTCTCATTCTCAACCGTGTTTCTGACACTTTTCAAGTGGTACACAATTATATTTTCAAATTTTTCATATATATTTTTTCAGTTTGACAAAACATATAAAACAATTAAAATAAAAGGCATAGCTCTGTCAAAGCACTACACTTGTATCTGCATGTTCCATAACTAATCAGGTCAGCTCCACAAAATCCACAAACACAAAATACTTTTTAATTAAATTATTAGCCTTTCGCCTTTAGGTCCATAATTAAAGTATGTGGCTTTGCTTACCAGGTGCTACTATCTAACTCTCTCTCTCTGGGTACCTTTGTCTTGTCCCAGCTTTGGTGAGTACCATTCTGTGTTTCTCACTTGCAGCTCTCGCAAACAGCACACACTCCTGTGAGTCTGTATTTCTGCTTTAGGCAAACTTTCCTCAGTTTGCATTCACACAGCCTTTGCAAACTGCACCCCCAAAATACAGACTGTGTCAATTTTCTCTCATTGCTAGGATCTCCTGTTGCTATCAGCAGCATCTCATAGTTCTGGTATATATCGCTCACAGCTTCTCTCTTAGACTGATTAGCAGTAGTCCATAAACAGCGGCCCCTTTCTCAGTGCTATCAGCAGTACAATAAAGCAGCACTCAACCTCAGGCTTCAATCCATTTAAATGGCCTCACCCATCTTTCTGGCTTACTATTTTAAAGGCTTAGAACACCTGAACTAATTAACTTTTCTAGAAGTTAACTTTTTCACACCTACTGTAAACTCTGCTCCAGGGGCTAAGAGCTAACTCTTTCACATCTTTTGGAGAGTAATCTTCAAAGCTCTATATCTTAAACTGTCACAATATATGTGTATATATATATATATATATATATATATATATATATATATATATATATATATATATATATATGTATATATATATATATATATATATATATATATATATATATATATATATATATATATATATATATATATATATTCCTGGGGCTACACAACATAACATTTTATGATTTAAAATATTTTACACATACAGTTGTGCAAACTTAGCACTGTCAGTGATACCATATCAAAATGTTTTCAATACCTGTTACTTTTGTACATTTCATTCATTTATAGTATAAGTTTGAAAATCAATGACCAACAAGCAAAAACTATACCATAGGGACTCACATGCTCAGACTAGATATATGCGAAGTTAATCTAGGTTTACTATAAACAAAACACTTTAAACTGAAATGCCTTTGATAGTGAAACTATTTCATTATATCTATTTAAAAAACAATCACATAATGGCAATAATTCTATAGTTTCCAAAAAGGCCATTTAGGAAGCACACAATCTGTGCACAAACAAATAGTGTGGAATATCATGTTAAATTTGTTTTTAGTTTTTATTTCCCTGTCCGTATTGTTGCCACATTAATTGAAAAACTGATGAAAATGGTATTTCAATTGGGCATATAAAAAGTATTTGCTAATATAAAAGAAATACATATAAATAAAAAATGCAATGATTACAACACAATATCTTAACACATCTAAAAAATAAACCTCTAATCTGTGTTCTTCTCTGTCCCCTTTTGGGCTACTGAAGGTTTTAGAGAAATATTTGGCCATGACAACCACAGTTTGTAGAGGAAAACAAAAGAGAGAATAAAGGGATCATAAATCAGGTTGATCTTCCCATGATAAACAGTTGTGAGCTTTGGCCAGAGGTGCCACAAAATAACTACCAGTTCCAAGTCTTATCAAAGCGTTCTGACGTAGACACATGAAAGTGTAAGAGTCCCAGGATAATCCTGTCATAGAAAAGTAGGAATCTATTCCAAGAGTGAGTTATTGGTTCTGCTCTGAATATCACAGTTATTAACTGGAGGGCTGGAGGGGAATCTCTAACCTGCCAAACCTCAGTTGTCATCAAATGCCAGACATGACTGTCACAGCTGCTAATTGGTGATTATCAGAAAAGAAAGCTTTGAAAAGTAAAAGTGATGGTAACTGTGTTGTTAAATACAAATGATGTCCTTCCACCATAAAGTAAAGCAGATAATGATATTTTATACATTGACTTTTAATAAACAGACAATAATGAACTGAACTGTTATACGAATGTTTATTTACATTTAATACCTTTAACATCTCTTTTAAAATTGAAATAATCAAAACAAATAGGCGCTCGATCTGAAAATGAACGAAAACTGGAATAATGTCAGAATAAAGGTTAAATTAATGGTGAAATAGAAATACTTTTAATATTTGATCAAACATTGGGGGACATTTATCAAATGGCAATGAATGATTTCAAGCATGGGTAATTTGAGTGATCAATCAATACTACAGGAAATCAATAAAACTGTTCATTGGAAGGTTTGATCATGAGACTGAAGCTCTAATATTTTCTCCATATCATGAGAAGACAGGATTCCCTAGAGAAGATGCTGATGCTTGGAAGGATTGAAGGCATATGAAGAAGGGAATGGCATAGGCAGAGATAGCTAGTTGAGGTAATTGAAGCAATGAAGATGAACTTGAGGAAGCTCAGAGGGGCAGTGGCTGACAGATGTGCCTGTTGTGTTGAGGTCCATAGGGTCATGGAGAATTGTACTTGACTGAACAACAACAACATTTTGGAGAAGGAGAGAGAGTAAGGCTTAATGACATTAAAAACAACATATTCCCACTTCATGTTAATTCTATGAGTAAATGAGTAAATGATCATTCCACTGTCCTAGCAATATAGGATTGATTTATTTTCATTATTATTTCATTTTTATATAAGCATTGGCCATTAAACAGTTTTTATTAAATTATTCTTCAACTGATATGCTAATCTCCACCCAATATGAGGTCATCCCTAGGGTGGGGGTATTTATAACTGGGAAGTACTCCTAAATGGTCTGATACAGGCATCTGTTTAGAGAGAAGTGATGGCTCTTCATTGGCTGCACACTTGGGGCCATATTCAATTCGGAACCCGCAACTCGATTGCAGAAAGCATAATGTCTGCGAGTGAATTGCGAGCTTCCGTTTGTCTCCGATTGCGATGCAATTCAATTCCTCAAGGCCGCAAGTTACTGTCCCAAAGCCGAAATTATAAACCATGCACTGGTTCGGAGAAGTTCAGGGCGGGAACATGATTAATCAAGCAAGCCTGTAACTTCCCATTTGAAATCAGCCAATAGAAAAGGAGACTATCCTAATTACAGCAGTAAAACATGGAGGTTACATGTCAATCAATTAGCTTCGGGGGTCCGTCTGGGGGTTTCACAAACCCGAAAAATACAGAATTATGAAAATGAATGCCAATACTGTTCTAGTCCATATGGGTGGCCTGATATGTATTATTTCATTGATACCCGAGATCATTTTAGCCCTAAATGAAACACAAAAATAAAATGTAATTCCTGCCGATTTGCAAGCTTGAGACTGCTGTGTTATTAATTATAATGTCTGTCATCGCTTTCCCCATTATTTACAGTGCAGTATTGATTTTTTATTTGCAGTTACAGTGCTACGATTAGGTGTTTAACCCCCTTGAGTGTCCTCTCTAGCACTCATTGGATTTTCTCCTTCATTTGCCATTTATGGATGTAAAAACATTTGCGGGCTTGGAGAAATTGAGCAATTGAATAGCGATTTTAGCCTTGCAAAAGGGAAAGATCAAAGGCTTCTTGAGGCTGTAAGTTGCAAGGTTAACCATCGCTATTTTTTCCAGCCTGTAACTCCGAAGCCATTCCGAACATGCAAAACAACGCCAATTGAATAGCAAAGTAGCTTGTGACCTCACTTACGGGCCTACAGATTTCTGAAACCTCAATTGAATGGGGCCCTTGATGTGTTCAAATATATACCCATAACACTTCGCATCATCATGGAACTTGTTCGATTTAAATACACTTATTTTCACAATCATCACCTTCTTTCATACAAGTATACCATCATTTTATTGGTAATTTATATACTCATATAGAGGGTAGTCCCATAAAATATTTGTATAACTACTGTTGTAGATTTGTTTCTTACTAATGTGTCCCGTAAAATTTGGATCCGTAAACATCACTTCCCTCCTGTGCTTCTTTAACCATTGTCCTAAGTTTACTAAAGTGCGGTTTTCCATGAGCTCTCTGTTAGTTGTAGTTGTTGGTTGCAGCAGTGAGCCCTATTGTATTTTCTAAGAGTTCCTATTATTATGAGCCACCAGAGGTGCCAATGAGGTTCATCAACACATTACTATTATTTGTAACTAGCGACTTGCCCGTCAAAAAATGACGGCAATAGAATTGTAAGTCAAGGAATGCTGTATTGTTTGTGTGAGTACCTTCGGCGCTGATTGGGAGCCTTTGGCTTGGTGTATTTTCGGTTGTCAGAGCCCCATTGGAGCTGTTTGCAAGGTCCGCAGTGATGGTCTTTTGGCGCTCATTGCAAGGAAGTGTTTTTGTTGTGTGAGTACCTTTGGCGCTGATTGCGAACCTCGTGATGAGCGCCTTTGGCGCACATCATGTGGCTTGCAATGAGTGCCTTTGATGCTAATTGCGAGGCTCTGGGTTGGTGTTTTTTTGGTTCTCAGAGCCCGTTTGGCGCTGATTGCAAGGTCTATGCTGATGACCTTTTGGCACTCATTGCGAGTCTCTCCCCTGGTGTAGTTTTTCTCCTGTGAGCACTGTTGTTGCTCCTTGTGAGGCGTGCAGTCAAAGCCTTTGGCGTTTATTGCGATCGTGTGGTGTGGTGTTTTTTTTTAAGTTTTCTGTATATGTATTTTTTAATGATAATTAATGAATTAATGAAATCATAAATTAATATACTTTACCTATTTGTAATAAATATATACAGCAACCAATATGCTGAAGAGCTAACAATCTGTTTTTATGTTCCTGCAACATGCAATGTAGATTTTCATTCTTGGTGACCTGAGGTGTAAGTGTCAGCAATGTGTGAAGTGTGTAGTGTAAATAGGCTGTGTGTGTGCGGGGAAACCGTTTGTGTAGCTGTGTATTTTCGCATTTTATAATGGGAATGTTAGTATGTGCAAGTTAGTGTTTTAAAATGGCGGCAATTGTGTATGTGTTAGGCGGGTTTGGATAATTTTGCGTCCTTCATAATAGTGTATTTTATACCTCGTACGATCCTGTGTAAAAGTCGTATGTGTGTGGTGGAGTTTTGTGTGTTTAGGGGTCGTGTAGCCTCGTTTTCGTTTTTTCGGAGGCCATTTTTTCTCTTGCTTAGGGGATTTTTAAATGGTTAGACTTACATTGACGTGTAACATTACTTCCAGACGTCCTGGGTATCCTCCCTTGCTGTGTGTGATGTTTTTTTTTTTCTGTTTTCTTTTTGTGTGTGGTTTTCTTGTTTTTCGCTGATTGCTGTTCGGCCGTTAAGTTCATATTTTTTGCAGCTCGTAATTTTTTTAATCTAAATTGTAAGGGTTAGTGGCCGTAATTTTTTCATGCAATTTTTTCAAAGTGCTACAGGTCTCGCAGTGTGCATTGTGTATTTGAGTTTTCTGTTGATGTGTAGTCCTGCGGGTCGTAGGTATGATGGTAAAGTCGTGTGGGGTCATAGAGGTGAGCATCTACGGCGCTCATCTCCACCTGTTCAGTGAGCTCCTTCAACGCTCCATGCCTAAATTGTATGGGGTCGTAGGGATTAGCGCCAAATATAACGGGACACATTTCTACCAAGCCAGACTCAATGCTTGTTAAAAAAAACTTAAGCAACAAAGAGCAGACTCATTAATCCCTAAATTAAAAATAAAAGGCAATTCATTTATATATCGACCAAAAGTAATTACTTGCGTGAAAGTTTGTGCATAATTATACTCAGCGAAATCCCAATCAGACTCGACTGGCCATAAAGCACAAATAAATACATTTAAAACAGGAATAAAGGTTGCCAAACCTCACAAATTATTACAAATAATTTATGGATCTTCTTTTACCCCATCTCAAAACTTTATTTAATGATTTTATGCTAGGTAAATCAATAAAAGCAGAATTACAAGAAGCTACGATCATTGTTTTACATAAGGAATTCAAATTGCGGACAAAAAATAAAATAGAAGTCTTTTGCAGATGTCATCCTTCTAACAATCACAAAGCCACTAACCAGTCTCCCTAATATGCTAAATATTTTGGAGAAATTTGGTAATAACTCTGGCTTTAAGGTGAAGCCCTAAACCTATCACTCCCAAAGCAAGCAGAAAAATTGCTAACTGGAAGTCTCCTTTAAATGGTCACAACACCACATAAAATACTTGGGCATCTATATACCCAAACAAACCAATTTAATTGATAGTGCAAATTACCCAAATATTCTTAAAATTTATTGGAAGACCTAAATAACTGGTCTTCCCACAAAATCTCTGTGTTAGGCAAAATACATGTGATAAAGATTAACACACTCTCCAAGTTGATGCATCTCTTCACAACAATTCTGACAGCAATCAAAACAAAAGATATGCTGAAACTACACGGAGCAATCCTCCGATTAATTTAGAAGCACAAAAAAAAAACAAGTGTAAATAGAGCATCTATGATGGCCTCAAAAAATACAAACTACACTGGAAATGAAAACATACTACAAAACAACTGTCTATATGGTTCACCAGAGAAACACCTCCTAGATGGGTAGAAACAGAAAGTTATATACTATCTTAATATAACATGTGCTCTGACTAAGCCTAATTCACAAAATTAATATGAAAATTCTTCCTCAAACCATTTAACACTACCTTATTTTGTGGAAACAAATCTATAAAAGTATTAATTTTATGGGATCTTGGCTCTCTCTCAGTTATCTTGGTGGATTAGACAAAATATGACCATAGCAGCAGATATCCTAGCAAAGACCCCAAATTGGTCACCTACAGAGTGCCACTTACCACAAAGAGAATGGTTTAATAGCCTCATTAAATATAAAAATGGCTTATGTTGTAAAGGACAACAAACCAGCCATTAAAACAACTTTTGAGAAATGCAGCATCTACAACTCTAATAGAAAGAAAAATATCTCCATCACATATAATAGTTGTCAAACTACGTCATCACATTTTCGTGGTGCGTACGACTTAGGCCATGAGAGCCAAAGGTGCTCATCGCTTGCGAGCCTCACCAAGCGAGGCGGCCCGTTAACTTGGAACACTTCGGCGCTCGTCGCCTGCGAGCCTCACGTAGCGAGGACTTTGCAAAAAATAAGAGATCGGAAAAATACGAGGTTAAACCGCGCAACGCAAAAAACAATAAAAACACACAAGATACAAAAAAAATACGACAAAAATATCACACACAGCATGAGGGAGCAGCCAGGACGTTCGGGAGTGAGGTGGAACGTGAATTTAAGTTGATTTGACCGAGTTTTGGCACTAGAAAATCACCTAAGCCCCAAAAAATGGCCACCAAACAAAATGAAAATGAGGCTACCCGACCCCGGACCGCGCAAAATACTGCCAACCGTGTACCACTTTCACACAGGAACATACGAGGTACAAAATACACTTCTACACAGGGGGGGGGAATACGAGATACAAAAAAGACAAAATTAACGGACGAATCGCAAAAACCTAAAAACACAAAAAAAAAAATACAAAAAAAAAATCTCACACAGCAGGGGGGGGGGGGGGGGGGGACATCCAGGACGTCTGGGAGTGAGTTGGATTTTAAATTTAAATTAAAATTAAATTTAAGTCGATTTGGATGAGTTTCGCCACTCAAAAATCGCCTAAGTGAGAAATAAAATGGGCGCAAGAAATAAATGAAAACAAGGCGGAAAATGCACTCAGCGTGAGGCTCGCAATGAGCGCTGAAGGTCCTCAGAGTAGAAAAAGCTTTACATTGTGTGGCAAACAGCATTGCCATGGCTTCAAATTTTATTGCCCCATCATCAGGAGGTGTGAGCATGTTGCCTCTCTGGAAGATCAAATTGGAGATCTGGAGATGAGAATTGCAGCACTTAGTGATAATGCTTCACTGGAAAGGGTGTTGGGGCTCACTGAGCACAGTTTAACTGGGCCTAGCATGGAGGGTGGAGCTGGGGCTAGTGAATATGTCCAGGGAGGAAGCTGGGTTACAGTTACAAGCGGAATCAGGGGGAACAGGAGGAGGCAAGCCAGTTCTGAGTTGGCAAACACCAACAGATTTGCCAGTTTGAGAGAAACTGTTGGGGATGTCCATTCAGGAATGGCAATGCCAGATAGAGCTGTTCCCTCTAACAGCCGGGAGTACAGCTCTACAGGAGGAGAGGGATGTCAGAATAGGCAGAGCAACAAACAGGTTTTGGTTGTAAGGGACTCCATTATTAGGAAGGTAGACAGGGTAATTTGTCACCCAGATCCCAGCAATCAAACAGTTTGCTGTCTCCTGGGTGCTCGGGTTCGTCATGTTGTCGATCGGGTAGACAAATTATTGGGAATGGCTGGAAATGAACCGGTGGTCTTGGTACATATTGGTACCAATGACAAAGTTAGACCTAAAGAATGATTTTAGAGAACTAGGTAATAAGCTGAAGGCAAGGACCTCCAAAGTAGTATTTTCTGATATACTACCAGTGCCAAGTGCTAGCCCAGGGAGGCAGAAGGAGCTTAGGGAGGTTAATGCATGGCTAAAGATGTGGTGCACTAAGTAGGGGTTTGGGTTTTTAGAACACTGGGCTGACTTCTCACTTTGGTACTATCACTACAGTAGGGATGAATTGCAACTTAATGACGAGGGAGCATTTGTGCTAGGGGATAGGATGGTAGAAAGGCTGGAGGAGTTTTTAAACTAGTAGGTGGGGGGAGGGACTAGATATAAGTAATGGGGTAGAAAGTGTAGAGAGTATAAGGGATGAATTAACAACTCATAGGGGAGCAGATGGGGAAGGGGTAGTATAGTCAATAGGGAGGTAGTACTTCAGTAATTCAAGTACAGTGGCAGGCACTTCAGAACTACAGACTCATAACATAAGGTGTATGCTTGCTAATGCCAGAAGTTTGCCAGGAAAAATGGGAGAGTTAGAATTATTAGCAATCAATGAAAATGGGAATAATTAGGCATTACCAAAATGTGGTGGGATGAATCTCATGACTGGACTGTTAATATGGATGGTTATATCCTATTTAGCAAAGATAGAGGCAATGGTAAAAGAGGAGGAGGGATTTGTCTGTATGTTAAGCCTGAATTTAAGCCTATAGTCAGAGAAGATATTTATGGTGGACCTAGTGATAAAGTTGAATGTTTGTGGGTAGAGTTAAATAGCGGAGCAGCAAATTCCAAAAGAATATTAGTAGGAGTATGCTATAAACCCCCAAATATAGCTGAAAGTGAGGAAATACAATTATTGTTACAGATTGGAAATGCAGCTAAGCATGGGCAAGTTCTAATAATGGGAGATTTTATTTACCCTGAAATAAACTGGATAAATGAGACCAGCAGTTCATCTAAGGGGAGCAGGTTCTTGAGTACACTCAGGGATCATTATCTGGCCCATGTTATACAGGAGCCTACTAGAAATTAAGCTATCTTAGATTTACTCATCCCAAAAAATATTGATATAGTATCAAATGTTGGAATAGGGCAACCTTCGGAGAAACATTGATCATAACACAGTCTCATTTGAGATTTAATTAAAAAAACTAAATTTTAAGGGGCCAATGAAAACTTTTAATTTTAAAAGGGCAGATTTTAAGTTTAAGGGAAGCAATACAAAGTATAGACTGGGACAGAGAACTGATAGGTAAAAACACTGAACATAAATGAACAAAATTTAAATCCTTACTAAATATACATACACATCGGTATATGGGTGTGGGAATAAAAGTAAAAGGAGTAAATCCCATCCAATGTGGCTTAACAATGATTTAAAGATCAAGATACGGAGTAAAAAACAGGCATTTAAATTATACAAACAAGAGGGGACAGAGACTGCTTTACAGGAATACAAGGAAATCAACAAGGCTTGCAAAAGCGCAATTAGACTGGCTAAAATAGAAAATGAAAAATTAATTGCAAAAGAGAGTAAGACTAACCCTAAAATATTTTTTAAGTATATTAATGGGAAGAAGGTGAGGAAGGAAGCTATAGGAACATTACAATGTGACACAGATTGTCTGAAAATTAGACCAGGAAAAGGCAGATGAGCTAAATAGGTTATTTTCTTCGGTATACACAATAGAGGTACCAGTGGTTGGGACACTGCAACATAATGGGGCTACACTAGCTTTGCCAAATAATTGGTTAACACAGGAAGTAATCCAAAAGAGGTTTGAAAAAATAAATGTTGATAAAGCCCCGGGTCCTGATAGAATACATCCAAGGGTACTAAGGGAACTGGGTTCTGTAATAGCCAAACCATTATATTTAATTTTTCAAGATTCACTCAACACAGGGTCTCTACCAGATGACTGGAGACAAGTTGATGTGATACCTATATTTAAAAAGGGAGCAAGAGCAAATCCGGGGAATTATAGACCAGTAAGCCTCACTTCTGTAGTGGGGAAGCTTTTAGAAGGGTTAATAAGGGATAACATACAACAATATGTCTATTTGAACAGGATTATAAGTAGGAGTCAACATGGATTTATGAGGGATAAGTCATGTCAAACAAATCTAATTAGTTTCTATGAGGAGGTTAGTAGGAACATGGATCAAGGCAACTCAGTGGATGTAGTCTTTTTGGATTTTGCAAAGGCTTTTGTTACAGTGCTACATGGGAGACTATTGGGCAAACTAAGAGATACAGGAATTGCAGTAATTATCTGCTCATGGATTGAGAGCTGGCTAAAAGACAGGAATCAAAGGGTTGTTGTAAATGGAACGTACTCCGATTGGACTAATGTGGTAAGTGGGGTTCCTCAGGGTTCAGTATTAGGTCCTCTCCTTTTTAACATATTTATCAATGACTTAGAGGTAGGATTGGAGTGAGGTGTCTCCATTTTTGCTGATGACACGAAGTTGTGCAAGGTAATTAAATCAGATAATGATGTGCTTTCCCTCCAAAGGGATTTACATAAAAATGAGGAATGGGCATCTAAATGGAAGATGAGATTCAATACAAATAAATGTGAAGTTATGCATCTGGGAAGGAAAAATAGCCATGCAATTTATAATCTTAATGGAGCAAATCTAGGTGTATCAGATATTGAAAGGGATTTGGGAGTGCTTGTGGACAACCACCTAGGTAACAGTGCTCAAAGCCAAGCAACCGCTGCAAAGGCAAATAAAATATTAGCATGTATTAAGAAGGGTATAGAAGCCAGGGAAGCAAATATAATTATGCCACTATACAAATCTCTATATTGGAATATGGAGTACAATTTTGGGCACCACTTCATAAAGGACATTTTAGAGCTGGAAAAGGCACAGAGGAGGGCAACAAAACTAATAAGGGGAATGGAGGGGCTAAGTTATGAAGAAAGACTAACCAAATTAAACGTATTTTCTCTAGCAAAAAGGCGTCTAAGAGGAGATATGATTACCTTATATAAATACATCCAGGGTCAGTATAAAGATTTGTCAAGGGAGCTTTTTGTGCCAAGAGGATTTCAACTGACAAGAGGACATCCCTTGAGGTTAGAAGTAAAAAGATTCCACCTTAAAGAAAGAAAAGGGTCCTTCACAGTAAGGGTGGTTAATCTGTGGAATTCTCTACCAGAGGAGGTGGTAACAGCGGATTCGATAGATAACTTTAAAAGGGGACTAGATTTAATTAATAATAAAAAAAATAAAAATAAAATAATTGATTAATAATTAACTAACAACTAATTAATTAATAGTTAATCCACATATTGCAGATCAAAGGAGATCTTAAAAGGTTGAACTTGATGGACTGAAAGTCTTTTTTCAACCTTAAATACTATGTAACTATGTAACTATATTTATACACGATTGGTACAATTTCAGTGAAACTAGATGAAAATGATAAAAAATGGCATCATGCTTGGACAAATGGACTCAAACAATTAGCTGGAACTAAAAATCTAGAAAGATAAAACTTTACCCCTGACATGCATTATGGAGAGAGTCCAAATAATGTCATATCCCCCTCTTCTTTACTTTTTTATATATTATAATTATTTAGTTTTTGTGTACTTTTAAGCATGGTTAATCAAAATCAATAAGGAAAAATGAAAAAATGAAAAGAAAATATTAAAGATACATGGAGGAGTTTACTATACCATTATTCTGTAACAAACTTGCAATGTATAATTACATTTTGTGTACTTGCTTATATTTAAATAAAATATTTCTTACATTCTTTCAACATAATATCAACTGAGAAAAGAAATGGTAATAATTTCTTTAAAAATACCTGCACAGTTTAACATTATTTTGCACATTATTTTTATTTATGGGTGGCTGTTACTTTAAATTATTATTTGTAGTGAGGATATGTATACTAAATAGACGAGACAATTGTTCAGATTAAATATATAAGTTAAGTCATTTAACAACAGAATATTGTGTAAATCTGGTATGAAAGTCTTGGCCTTTTCGGCTTTAGTTTGCTGTACAAATCAAAGCTATTGATCATAAGAATATTATTTGCATACTGTATGTCGGACTAAAATATCTCAGTAAAATAAGAAAAGCTGCTTAAAAAACAAATTACTGATCTTGAAACAATTGTAATCCACTTTACAGATAGATTTTGATGCAAATAGTTTAATTTAATCACAGAAAATCTGTTTTTGGACTAATCTGAGCATCTTCACTACATTGTACAAAGGCCTGTAATTATCATTACCACAATATAACATACCGGGTTTAGCTTTGTATGCAGAGTGTGCTTTTAATGGTCCAGCAGCAGATGAAACAATGTGCTTAATGTTGTATTCCTTTTTTTATTTCTCTTCCCTTTATTTTGAGCCTTTTCAGTAAGATAAATATACGTTGTACAGAGTTTTTGATATATTAAGAAACACAATAAAGGAATTTAATATTATTATTGGGAATGAAAGACCCAAAAAATGCAAAACAAGCAACTGTCTTTAGTGATTGTTATAAAAACATAATCTGTTTGAATTTAAAATGTGTTTTCTTACCTTTTTGTATCCACCTGCATAATGAAATAAAAATACGCTTTATAAGTAAGTCTGCGAGTTTTCAATCTTGGATGGTGCTTTGGGGAAGCACTAGGGACACTCAAGCTCAAAGACAGGGCCCTCCATCTTTGTAATTACCTATAATACTTGTGAGCAAGCGGGTTGTTGCTAATGCTGCGGGCTCGAAGGCGCTCCTTGCCACCAACTGCGGACCTCGCAACATTTATGGACTTACGACAAACAAATACGAGAAGCAGGACTTAGAAAAAGAACATTACGACCTTGCAAAGATACGACTTTAAGTGCCGACTCGCGCAAACCTGAAAACATTAGAAACACAATAACTACACACAAAAAAAACATAAAAAACATACCCACACCTAGGGGGAGGGGCACCCAGGACCTCTGCAAATGAAGTTACACCTCCATTTAAGTCCAAAATCCAGAGTTTAGAGACACGAAAATCCCCTAAGTGAGAGAAAAAATGTCCAGCGAAAAAAATAAAAACGAGGCTACAGGACCCTAAACACGCAAAACACCACCAAGTACAGACGCATTTTCACAAAACCCTTACGACCTACAACATACACCATTAGCAAGGACGCTTCATCATACAAACCCGCCTACCACATACACATTCGCCGCCATTTTACAACACTAACTTACGCAATGTGGAAGTACACATCTAACCTAACGGCTTCCCCTTGCGCACTCAGTATATTTACACTACACACTGCACACATTGCTGACACTTACACCTCAGCTCTACAACACTGCAAACCTACATTATATGCTGCAGCAACATCAAAACAGATTGTCAGCTCTTCAGCATATTGCTTCCTGCATATATTACTTTGAAATAGGTAAAGTATATTTCTTTATTAATGTATTATTTATTTGATTACCATACACCAAACAGCATTTGCTCACTTACAATTTCATTGCCTTCCTTTTTTGACAGGCAATATTCTAGTTTGTTATATTGTTTTGCCTTGATCACAACGTATGTATAGCGCCACTGAATATGTTACAAATAAACAATAATAATAATAATAATAATAATAATAATAATGATGTTCCAGTGTGTTTCAGTTTACTTGTTTTGTATTCTGTTACATTGAAACCGTCAATACAATCAGTGTAATTTCACTATACTAACAACAGCATAAATGAGGCATTGATAAGTCATTCCTTCTGTCTACATTGTTTTGCTTTGTGTCCAAGTGACTTTTAAATTAAAGTCTATTATGTCAGTCAGTGCCTTTGTTTACTTTTTTGTTTTCATTTAATATCCTGGGAGAATATTCATCAAACATTTATCTTGGCATTAAAAGTGCACAATTGCATTTGAAAGGCCATTAAAAGTATAATTTTAAATATTCATAGGCAGCAGTAAACTGTATACATATTGAAATGGAATAAAATTATGTTAAACAAAGAAGGAAGAGAGGCACAATTTTTTTCACTGGCAGTGGTACACCAGTTAATCCTAATACAAACTCTATTATTAACACACAATGTGTCCACCGATTTCAGCTTGTGTGCAGTGCGTAGGGTTCTAGCTGTGTATCCGGTGGATACACTGTCTGCCTTCTGCTTCTTCAAGTGGTCTTGTCCTTTCCCCAAGTTATTTAAAGAAACATTCTTAATAATATAAACATCTTTTTTTTGTAGGTTATGAGGCTTCCCTCCCAGAGAGGCACTGCTAGGCGTGTGCCTACCCTACCTAATGATAGATCCGGCCATGCATCCAGGGGGGACCACAATTATGACCACATGGCTCATAGGGAAATAACAGTCCAGAGACAGTCCATATGTCGATTTGTAGCAGTCTATATATCCATTTTACAGTCTATATGTCCATTGAAATATTTGACCTAAAATGGCCCTCCCAGGGCACCGGTTGTTTGAATCAACCACAAGAGACTCCCAAGGGTCCATGGGCATGATAATGTTTCTATATCTTTATATTTTTCTCATGTGCACATAAAGTGACTTAATGTTGTGCATGTATTTAACATGCATAAAATTAATTAAATGTCATAATTACAGTAGCCGCCAGGCTGCATTCCCAAAAATAACAGCAGGATAGATGAAATACCGTCTGCCATGTTTGTCATATTTACTGATTTACTAACAAACTGTTCATTGTAACCTGCAAGCGACAAGGAACAGGAAATTACCAGAAATGCTAGGAAAAGTAAATGTTTAAAAAGCTAAGCAAGATTAAGCTAAAATGCAAGTAATAGTAACAATATGTTTAAATAAAACCCAATAGGATCAAACTAAAGTTTAGATAAATCCATTGGATCAGAGATAAAGTAATCAGATGGAAACTTGCATGTAAATGGAATGGTTGTTGGTACAAACTTTTTGTAAAAAGTTGTTAAAATCTGATTAGTACTCCTGACTCAGTGCCTTATCCAGACAGTGCAGTAACCTCTGGGATTGTTCAAGCTGATTAATGTACCTCGGCTGTTGCTTATGAATTGCCTCATGTTCCCAATCCATAACTTGCCACAGCACAACAAGAATGCTGCAGAAGGAGACAGAAGCCAATTTGACAATTTAATGATTATTTAGCTGCTGGTTAATGGAGATAGCATTGACCATGAGAACACATAGGTAAGCACTGAATTTTATGTACTGTTGGACTTTGTTGGGCAGTTGACCCTACCTTTCATGTGGCCCATTTGTCTCATCTTCCTAGGAAACACCTGATCCTGGGTCCCACTTGATCATTGGATTTCACTGTATCTTTTTATATTATCCAGGAATTTAAAAAGACAAAGCAAAGGAAAGGTATTTTTGCAATTGTTAGTTAATAAAACAAATCTAAACTTTTGAAAGTTGAAATATCCTTTCAAGACAATCCTACCTTATCAGGTGTCCTATCTCAGGTCAGAAGTTAACACTGAAAGTTAGGGTGATTAAAAAGTAAAGCATGCCCAAATTTGTTAAATAATCATGAGATAAGAAGCTTACAATTGATAAAGCTTCTAAGGCTATTGAAATTCACCCATTTGATTTTCCTCCAATTGTTGGTTTTAATTAATGATCTAAAATAAGAGACAGAGTGGTGATGTCAGGATGCAGGGTTGAGGGTACCAGGTGCACCTCAAACCCTTCCTTCTCCAGGTATCAGGAACACAGGTTCAGGATACAGAAACAAAAGTAACTGATGTAGGTCCCTTTAAGATCGGGCTTAGCTGGTGAAGTATAAGGATACCAGCAAGTGATTCAGCTCAGTAAAATAAATTATGCCTTCCCTCAAGAATGACAATAAACTACAAATATGTACAGCCAAACTGAACATAACATTATTAATCAGTTAATGTCTTTTTATATCATTTACATATGCAAAACATGCAATTACTACTGTTTTCATCCATCAGAATATAAAACCATTGATATAACATAATGATCAATAATAAACCCAAATAAACACTAACAACCCACTAATTCCCAATGTCCATATGGTTGTGACAGTCCTGTAATGTCATTTTTGGTGGGATTTAGGAGGATTTCACCCTAACCCCAAAAGTGGGTCATGAAAGTAATGAACTTCCAAGAAATTGGTAGGGAAATATATGATATATAAATATATAAAGTATATAAATACATTTATAAATACCGGTACTTGGATCTCACAAGACTTTCAATACAATTAATATGTTGAAGGTTTTTTTAAGGTTTTAGGTCTATAAAAGATCAAAAAACCTAGGTAGTTCATGTGTACCATGAAAATCTAAGTTATTATTTGCTGCTGCTCACATGGAGACACTCTCTGGTATTGATTTATTTAAATATATATATGCGTTTTGCATTAAATTGATGTTATTAAATTGACCACTTGCAATCAGGCACAATGCTTAATAGTAATAACAGAAACAGTGTATTTCTCTCTATACAAATAATCAACCAATATCTGTGTGACAGAATCTGAAGATGGTCCATATTCCTACCCGAAATAGGAGGATTAATAACCAAGAAGAAACAAATTGCCTTCAGTGTAAATGCCACATGTCTGACATTAAACAATCTTCCTGCTTTGTTAGATACTTTTGTGCTGAATTTGTCTCATTCAGTTTCAGCAGATAGATGATAATTTTTTTCTCTCAGAGCTTAGGGGGTAGATAGATCTGAACAACCAGGTTCAAGCAACGTTATGATAGGTAAAGGAAAGCCTTAAAGTGTCCGTGTAGACATTTTCTGTTAAGCATTGAAAGCATTGTATATCCATTACAAAGCAGTTTGTATCCTGTATCAGAGGAGGACAGAACAATCCTACCTCATCTCACTTTCACGTAAATGTTATGCGCCCTATGCCACTCATTATTCATACAAAAAGAAAACATTTCCTTTTGTGATGATTATAAAAGGCTATTTGAAATGATTACAATAAAAATTGGGACCACAGTGCCTTATAAGGTTTGAAGAAACATGTAAATGCCTCAAGTTGTATTGTGCGGTCACAAGTATGTTTTAATCGACATAGCAGTCAGAAGTCTGGAGATTTTATTTTTTTCCTTTTGTATAGGCACCTTTTAATTTATTTTTTGTCAACTTCCCTTTTGACATCACTAAAAATAGTTACATAAAAGTATGATGGGTTTTACTCAGTTACAGGCACCACTGGCAGATATTTGAATATAAAAACAGTTATATATACCTTGAAATCTAGTATGCAACAAAAGGCAGTTTAATATATAACATATATGGGAGGCTTTGGTTGGATAAAAATCACGCAAAACCTTATTGTGGTCACACTGGATACTTTATCTCCCTTAAGTGCTACAAAAATTAAAATGCTTCAGTAATTTAAAGTACTTAAGAGCACAATGACAAAACGTAATATAAGAATATGTTGGATGAGTATAATTACAGAGTATATAGATAGATAAGCAAAGATTAACCATATTCATGTTTATTTATCACAACTGCTAAATTATGACTAAAACAGGAATAAAAACATGGTAATAAATTGCATAATAACACATAATAGTAATAGTTCCCCATCTCTGCAATAGATTTCTAGAATACAATTATATGGTTAAACACTCATATATTTTAGATCAGTACATCACAACTTTTTTGATCTGGAGACCAGCTGCAATGCTCATGGATACAACCTTTGAGACCTAGTACATTTTTAATAGGGTAATCCTATATGTAATACTTTTAAAGTTGCCTACCCCTTTCTTTCTAACATTGCTTTCTTCCTTACTGTTTCTGGCAGACCTGTTGGATAATCTCAAATCATATTGAGAAATGATTTTATGTCTACATATTTTATACTACTACTAGACATGTCTTATGTTCAGGGACGGATCTACCAGTCTCACACCTTGTTCATATGAAAACCAGAAATAACTTTTATTAATACAATTCCCACATACATTGATACATTGATGATTATAGTCTCTATGAGCTCTGGTCATAACAGTGCTATGTGAGGTGGTTGCTGTGCGGGGATGGATCCTGAGAGGGGATTGCTGCTGACAAGAACTGGGTGCTATGTAGGGATGGATAATAAGAAGAGTGGCTGCTGTGTGGGGGTGATGTTTATATGTATAAAACACTGTGTAATACAGCATGCATAAGCTTAAAGGAAGCCATGTTTGATAATGGCTATGGATTGAAGAGCGAGACATTTGTGGGCACATTTGCATGTCCCAGCTTAGCTTCCCAGAGTGCAGTGTAATAACTGTTTTTCTTGGAACTCTGAGCTGGAAGCAGGTTTTTTAACTTGTTTTAGACATTCAAATGTGAACACAGATGTCCTTTGTATTTACTGTACTACTGTACGGTGGAGGGCTTCTATCGCTCTTTTGCCCACCATATTATAAATGGTTGTTGTGGTGAACTACCTACTCATAATTTCCACAACACAGACTGATATCCCGCTCCATGCTGATGATAGCCAGTAAGCTTGAAACAGCTGTACATGGATAGGATACTTAGCTTGTGTTTAATCCAACCTTGGTTTTGCATTAAAGCTGTGTATTACAGCATGCATAAGCTTAAAGTAAGCCATGTTTGATAATGGATATGGATTGAAGAGCAAGGCATTTGTGGGCACATTTGCATGTCCCAGCTCAGCTTCCCAGAATGCAGTGTAATAACAGTTTTTTTTTTGGAATTCTGAGCTGGAAGCAGTTTTTTTTTACTTGTTTTAGTCATTCAAATGTGAACACAGATGTACTTTTTATTTTATGAATATATATATATATATATATATATATATATGTGTAAATATATATCTGTAGAGGATGTTGCAGGAAAGTGCACTGCTCACGCTTTGGAGCTGTGCTGCAGGCTGAGTAGCTTTGCACAGGTAGGAGTGATTTGGTTCCAGCAGGGTTGGGTGCAGAAAATGTTTTACATCCCACGAGGGGGCCCCAAAATGCTTTTTTGCACGAAGGCCCTCCCTTCTCTAGCTCTGCCACTGCTTACGTTACTAGCTCGCAGGCAGTGAACAGACATGTATTTAACCAAGTCAGCTGCAGCAGCAATTTAACCTTTATACCATTTGCATGTGGCATTATCGTTCTATGAAGTCTATTTGTCCAACCAGGTTAAAGTTGATCACAATTTGATAAGCAGAGGTGGAGAGTTTAAATGCACTCTTGTAACCCTATAAATCCCTACTGTTTATCGAACTTGATAAATAATTTCCATGATAAATATATGAGATGATATCTTCTATTGTGCATTGAAAACACATCCCCACATTCGAGTGTATCAGGGTTAGTAAGAGTCCCATGGATGCTGCAGTCATTGCTAGACATTTGCAAGGAAACTGCTAGATCTGATGTAAAGTTCAGTCTCATGCAAATTTGTGCCAACAGAAGCACATTTTCCCTTATTAAAGATTTTGTAGGTCTGATACCCTGGCACACAGCTGAGACAGGAAACAGCAAAAGAGCTGCCTGTGAGCAGACATATGCTGTAAAAATTAATGAGCTCAGAGACCAACTTGGTGTAAAACATTTCGACAATTCACTTAAATTGCACAGAATTTAATCCATCATAAATCGTTACGGATTCTGCATTGTAGATAAAGGGATTTATGGTAAGTGGGAAGCGGGTGCAGACAGAGTGTTAAGTTATTCATTTGTTTGTAAGGAGCATGCAAACTATCTGCTACTAGTATAATGGAGAGGAGGAGGGAAGCGGATATCATCTTGTTACAGAATCTCAGGCACTTTACATACAGAATGAAGAATAAGTGCATTTCATGCAGTCATGATAGAAACAAGCAGCTCCTAATCACCAGCTTCAGTGAGCAGAGAATGATTAATTTTTTACACATTTTTGCATTCGAAAGCATGCAGTAAAAGTACAAAAATGCCTTACTTTTAATCTGCTATGCAATGGCAGTATTTGGAAATTTGTAAACCCTCCTCTGATAAATTCCTCACTTTATAGAGAATACATGAATTATATTTGAATTAGTGCTGCTTTCTGAATGGGTGGATTATTGGAACAGGGCTGATTAAAGGAAATTCCTTAAATATTCATGGAACTATGAATCGATTTGATAACTTAGTTAAGAAGAAAGGTCAGTGTCCAGAAAAAGGACCAGCTGATCAACTTATGAATGATGTCTTACCTGTAGTAACTTTAAGCTCACTTTATTTTTATTGATGAGAAGATGTTCTCATTAAATATAATCAGGCAACATTAATATACATTTGCGCTGCTGGATATGTTGGCACGTTACAAATAAACCATAATAATAATAATAATACACCAGTGATACTAAGTTATCTTTTCACACATTCTGTATATATATATATATATATATATATATATATATATATATATATATATATATATATAAAGCTCATGACACATTAAGTCAATATAACATAGGTGTATCGTGTTACTCACATGATATGTGCACAGATGCAGGGCTGGATTTCCCATTGGGTAGAGTAGGGGGAACTAAACTTGGACTCCTTGCTAACTGTGCCATAGGGAGTACATCTGTGCTCTCACTGAAGAGGCCCACAGAGAATGAAACACATCTGGGGTTTTAATGTTTCTCCTGTTCAGGGTAGAATTGCCTGGTATTTCGGGGCTGGGTCACTCTTTTGAGTGAGACCAGACTGATATACTACATAATATTTCTCCCAGTGAAGGGCACAAGTGAGCTAAAAGAGGCTGCTTTCAGAGTGGGTAATAATTATTATATTTCAATATTCCACTAAATTTAACAGAAAATTCCCCAATGAAAAGGTAAAAAATTGTGAGAGCCTGGTATCACTGGCTTGTAAAAATGCTATCTATCTATCTATCTATCTATCTATCTATCTATCTATCTATCTATCTATCTATCTATCTATACGGTATTATGTTGTTGTTTAGTCCTTAAGTCATGTCCAACACACCAGCACATCTGTCAGCCACTGCCCCTCTGAGCTCAGTCAAGCTCATATTCATTGCTGCAATAACCTCATATATCCATATCTGCCTCTGCTGTTCCCTTTTGCATGTGTCTTCAATCTCTACCAGCATCAGAGTCTTCTCTAGGGAATCATGTCTTTTCATGATATGGCCTAAATATAGGAGCTTTAGCATCATGATCAAACCTTACAGTGAACAGTTTGGCTTAATTTCATGTAGTACTGATTGATTGGATCTTCCTGCAGTCCAAGGACCTCTAAGCAGATTTCTGCAACACTACAATTCAAAGGCGTCAGTTCTACAGAGTTCAGCCTTCTTTATTGTCCAGCTCTGTATGTTACTACTTGGAATACATTCTAAAATATGCAGGCCTTTATTGGATAATATGTTTATTTCTAGTCACTTGCCCGCCACAAATGACGGGATAATATTACATTTTTCTCCCCCCCCCTCTCACTACCCTTTGTCTCCCCCTCTCCTTCTCTCTTCCTCCCTTGCCTGTGTCTCTCCCCCTTTCCCCCTCTCACTCCCCTATGTCTCTTTCACCCTTTTCTATCCCCTGTGTTTCTTTCTCTCCTCTCCCTCCCTTGTGTCTCTTCCCCCTCTCCCTCCCCTGCGTCTCCTTCCCCCCTCTTCCTCCCCTGTGTCTCCTTTGCCCCTCTCTCCCTCACCTGTGTTTTATTCCCCGCCTCCCTCCCCTATGTCTCTTCCCCATCCCTCCCCTGTGCCTCTTCCCCCTCCCTCCCCTATGTCTCTTTCCCCCCTCTCCTTCCCCTGTGCCTCTTTCCTCCTCTCCCTCACCAGTGTCTCTCCTCTTCTCCCTTCCCTGTGTCTCTTCTCCCCTCTCCCTTCCCTTTAGTCTCTTCCCACCCTCTCCCTCCCTGGTGTTGATTCCCCCCTCTCCCTTCCCTGTGTCTCCTACCCCCATCCCACTCCCCTGCATCTCTTCCCCCCTCTCCCACCCCTGTGTCTCCTTCCCCAATCTCTCTCCTCTGTGTCTCCTTTCCCCCTCTCTCCTTCCCCTTTGTCTCATCCACCCATCTCCCTCCCCTATGTCTCTTTCTCTCCCCTCTACCTCCCCTGAGTCTCTTTCCCTCACTCTCCCTCCCCTGTGTCCCCATTACCCCCTCCCCAGTGTCTCTTTCCCCCTCTCCCTCTTCTGTGTCTCTTCCCCCTTTCGCTCCCCTGTGTCTTTTCCCCCCTCTCCCTCCCCTGTGTCTGTTCCTCCTTCTCCCTCCCCTGTGTCTCTTTCTCCCTCTCCCTACCCCTCCTCTGTGTCACTCCCGCTCTCTTCCCCCTCTCTCTTCCCTGTGTCTCTTTCCTCTTCCCTCCCCTGTGTCTTTTTCCGCACCTCTCCCTTCCCTGTGTCTCCTTCCCTCTTCCACTCCCCTGTGTCCTCTTCCCCCCATTTCCCTCCCCTCTCACTCCCCTGTGTCCTCCCCCCCCCATGTCTTCCTTCCCCCATCTACCTCCCCTTTCGCCGTGCATTGTGCATGCACAGCATTCGGGGCACAATACGCTTACGCGGCTCTTCCACATTGCGCAGTAAGTATTTTGTGTGTAAGGCTCGCTGCTTACACACAAAATCACAATTACAACAACTATATATGTTATTACCAGCTTGTCCAGACTTGCCATAGCTTTCCTCCCTTGAAGAAAACTCCTTTTAATTTCCAGGCTGCAGTCACCATTTGAAGAAATCTTAGAGCCCAGGCAAAACAATATCCTTCCTCCACTTCTACCCCATCTGTTTGCCAGGAACTGAGATTGTTGTTTGCCATGATTTCATCTTTTTAGCATCAATAGGTTCTTAAGTTTCTTCTAAATTTCAGCCATCAGAGTAATATCATCCACGTATCTGAGGATGTTGGATTCATCCAGTGGTATGTACAGGGGTGGAATTTCGAGGGCTCCTAAAATTTGTACTTCTCGTTCCTCAATATTTTGTTAATTGTTAATGTATAGTGAATATCTGTCAAGGGTTTTCTTTTAAACTCATAGAAATCTCCTTTCTCTTTCTAATAGCACCTTTATGTTCACTGTCTCGGAACACCAAAAATGTAACTCCAGCGCTGATCAGTTTTATACAAAAATGGAATGAATACTATACATGTTAAGGAATAGAGCAAAATATGAAATGGTTAGTAAAAGACAGCATGATGCAGTGATGTGCACCAGAAACAGAGCTGTGAATTATATGATATTTCAGTGACACAACAAGAGCTTTGTATTGGCCATTTATTCTGCTTTCTTCTGATATCATCTCTGCACAATTTGTTCTCCTGCAATTTGAGTCTTATCTGTTATTACTGTTTGTCAGTCACCTTCAGAGGCTGCAAAATAACAGAACTCAACTGAGGTAATTCTACCAACTATTAACATGCAAATAGAAATAAACAGTGCGCTATGTCATTCGGTTCTCAAACAAGTTCTCATTCTGCTGGAGTTTTACAAATGAGCTTCAGTCCTTTCTGGTAAATATTTTGAAAGGTTTAGAGGATTTATCAGGTGCCATTTTGTTTTTGTCGTGTATTGGCATCACCTGTGTTGGTATAATTAGTGCCAGGACATTGAACATAATATCATGGTAACACAAAAATCTAGTAAAACTGTATTATTACAATCAGCAGTTGAACTTGGGAGGAAACTGATAAGTCATCTACAAAATAGGAAAACAAAACTGGTAAAGCAATTTCAATACTTTGAAAATGTTTTAAACTCCACTTGTGATGATCTGCTTGGAGCCTGCTGGTCAACGCTGAAAACCTCTCCCTGAAAGAGCTATATCCTCTATTCTCCTCCTGATGACCTTGCTTGCCAATTTCATAACCAGATACAGGAATTTGAACAATGGACTGTACATCTTGATAAAAACCTACCTAATGGGATTATCTAGCTGTGAACAGGACATTCTAATAGGTTAAGTGAGTGAACTAGTTCTGAAGGGAACATTAAATGTGCTTAAGTTTGTGATGTAATGACCAGCTCACCCTGTGATGGGACTAACCACAACACAACACAGATTGGCCAGTGAGGTACTTCAGAGGGCTGATTGAGTTGTATTGTTCTGTTTGTCTATATTTATTCCAACCTAATAAATATTTTGGTATTTTGCTTATGCAAATGACCCTTAGGTATAAGTCTCCCTAAGGGTGATAGGGTACTCCAGACGTGGATCCCTTGATCACTGTGCCTTAGGGTGATATAACCTACACCTCACCGACGAATCCCAATGAAGGCTGAAATGTACGTCTGTTGTATGCTGTTTTTCCTGTTCAGAGTAGAATAGCCTGGTATTTCGGGGCTGGACCACTTTAGTGAGTGGGACCAGACTGATATACTACTGGATATTTCTCCCTGTGAAGGGCACAAGTGAGATAAAAGAGATTGCTCTCAGAATAGGTTATCATGTCCATAGAACTAACCTATTAAGGTTAGTTCATTCTCTGATTGAGCACCTCTATTTGTATTTTGTTTATGCAAATTACCCTTAGGGATTAGTCTCCCTAAGGGTGATAGGGTACTCCAGACTTGGATCCCTTGATCACTGTGCCTTAGGGTGATATAAGCTACACCTCACCGATGAAGCCGAATGAAGGCCGAAATGTACGTCTGGTGTATGCTGTTTCTCCTGTTCAGGGTACAATTGCCTGGTATTTCGGGGCTGGACCACTCTAGTGAGTGGGACCAGACTGATACACTACAGGATATTTCTTCCTGTGAAGGGCACAAGTGAGATAAAAGAGACTGCTCTCAGAATAGGTTATCATGTCCATAGAACTAACCTATTAAGGTTAGTTCGTTCTCTGATTGAGCACCTCTATTTGTATTTTGTTTATGCAAATTACCCTTAGGGATTAGTCTCCCTAAGGGTGATAGGGTACTCCAGACTTGGATCCCTTGATCACTGTGCCTTAGGGTGATATAAGCTACACCTCACCGATGAAGCCGAATGAAGGCCGAAATGTACGTCTGGTGTATGCTGTTTCTCCTGTTCAGGGTAGAATTGCCTCGTATTTCGGGGCTGGACCACTCTAGTGAGTGGGACCAGACTGATACACTACAGGATATTTCTTCCTGTGAAGGGCACAAGTGAGATAAAAGAGACTGCTCTCAGAATAGGTTATCATGTCCATAAAACTAACCTATTAAGGTTAGTTCGTTCTCTGATTGAGCACCTCTATTTTGGTATTTTGTACTAACCTAAAAAAGACACACTTTTCTGGGGAACACAATCATGGTGTTCTGACTATTATTTAGAGGTTATAACCCCTGTTTGTTCTTTTTAACCGCTTGATTCCTGTTCTGCATCCTGATGGTTCTAGAATAAAAGTTGGTCACTGAAAAGTACATTGACTCCATGTTTCAAGGGATGATTTCTGTATACAAGGCAGGATAATTCTGCTGCAGAATCACACCATCTCCCCTGGGTAATTTCACCACTTATACCTTCCCGTAATTTACATAATAATACTGGAAAACACAAGGTTGATGTTGTATGTTGTAACCACATCTGAAAACAGACTGAATGGAAAAACAAATAGCATTACCTATAATATATTATAATGTATAAACGAACCCAGTGAACCTGTAAGCTGTTTTTTTTTACTGTACTCATCCTTATTTGTGACATTCAGGCTTAATTTCATTGGGTGCATCTCTCTTTGTTCGTATTAAACACAATCCAATGTACATGTGTATAAAGACAGATATCTAATGGAGACATTTGTTGTTATCCTGCTCCATCCTGCTCCATGGTTGTTTTTGTTTCAGTTTCCCACCTTATAAAAAATATTTCCCTACCCTGTCACGCCATAAAGTTGCCTCTGTAGACCTTGACCTAAACTAGGTGGCCAATCCAGATACACCTCTGTGCCTTTAGGCCATTCTATTAGCTGCGTAATAATGGTCACTAATTTTATAAGTTAACACAAATCTTCAAAAAGAGAAACCATGAGCCAAAAGATTTGTTAAAAGAAATAGTAAAACATGTAAGAGATGTGTTTTACATAATTTATCCCTCAGCTTAATTGTAGGCAGGCTTCTTGTGTAACATTTATCATTAAAAAGAAAGAACAAGTCTTCCCTGGGTCCTTTATGCTTATACTAGTGAATCGGAGACATTGAACAATTAATGTTACTTAGATTGGCTAAGAATGGAAAACAAATGTACAATAATAACATATGATGTTGCTGCACAGAGGATTTCATGCATTTAATTAGATTTTTTTTTTTTTACCTAAGACTTGAAAACTTGATTTACTAAAGGAGAAATTTGTGGGGGTGAATAGAAAGGGCTGATAGGTAGATAGGTGTCTGATTAAAGGAAAAAGAAAACATACATAATATACCACCAACATGAAACTAGAGCACCAGTTGGTTGTAAAGTCCTGTTCTATTCAACAAGGTGTTTGGGACAAATAACAGTTAAACATAAGTATCCTCAGTCATTGATTTTTTATTTCTTTGTACAGCTGAAATACAACTTCAGAGCATCAAACTGCTGTAAAGCTTTAATATGAAACCACATCACAATAACAAAACCCATGCATTGTTTATATACCCTCATCATTTTTATCCCAGGTGCCTCGGCTTTTGCTGCAGAATGTGGGACACAAGAGCATTGTAATAGTAACATGTTGGTATTTCCACAGCACATGTCCTCACATATCTGGTAAGCTTTTCAACTAGAAAATCTCAACTAATAAATAAAATAAAAAAAATCATTTATTTTCAGGGATTATAAGGATATAATAAAGTTTTCCAAAATATCATGATAAATATCATGCTAATCTTCTCTGCATTACTATGTATAATTTACAACACCTGAAGATTCAAACACTTAATTAAATTATCAGTAAAATGGTGGCTGCTCGCTAAGTAGGCAACCAGACCTATAGAGCAAACATACTTAGGTATGGTTCCTTCTCAGATGAGCGCCTCCTTATGGGTGATAGGGGGAACCAGACATGGACTCCTTGCTCACTGTGCCTTAGGGAGTGCAGCTGCTCCTCACTGATGATGCCTACAGAGGTAGAAATATACATCTGGGATTTGCTGTTTATCCTGTTCAGGGTAGAATTGCCTGGTATTTTTTGGCTGGGTCACTCTTTTGAGTGAGACCAGACTGATATACTACAGAATATTTCTCCCTGTGAAGGGCTCAAGTGAGCTAAAAGAGGCTGCTCTCTGAGTAGGTAACCATATCTATAATGCAAACCTACTTAGGTATAGTGATGTCGCAAAAATCAAATTTTCGGTTCGTGAACAGCGGACGCGAACTTCCATCAAATGTTTGCGAACGGGCGAACCGGGCGAACCGCCATAGACTTCAATGGGCAGGTGAATTTCAAAACTCACATGGACTCTTTCTGGCCACAATAGTGATGGGAAAGTTGTTTCGAGGGGACTAACACCTGGACTGTGGCATGCCGGAGGGGGATCCATGGCAAAACTCCCACGGAAAATTACATAGTTGATGCAGAGTCTGGTTTTAAGCCATAAAGGGCATAAATCACCTAACATTCCTAAATTGTTTGGAATAACATGCTTTAAAACATCAGGTATGATGTTGTATCGATCAGGTAGTATAAGGATTACACCCGCTTCACAGTAACAGACCAATCTCCCCGTTTAATGCATCGCAAACAAGCGCAAACAGTCCCTTTGCACAACCGCAAACTCCCCATTTGCACAAGGTTGGATACCAAGCTAGCCATGTCCCGTTCCTTGTCCTCACTGATGTCATTGAAGGTCTCTTCCTCCACCCAGCCACCAAGGGTCCCCGAAAGGTGACAACAAGCCCCCTGGGACGCCTGCTGTGTTTGGTCTTCCACCTCCTCAAAGCCACCTTCCTCCTCTGACTCCTCCTCTTCAGACTCCCAGAGTCTGGGGGCTTCCACTGCTCAGCATGGAAGATTATACACAGGTCAGAGTCTGGGGGCTTCCACTGCCCAGCATGGAAGATTATACACAGGTCAGAGTCTGGGGGCTTCCACTGCACAGCATGGAAGATTATACGCGTTGCCTCTGTCTGCGTTATTAAAAGGTGTGTACTGTTAAGTAGTACTATTCCTATCGGTTTAATCCCTGTTACCTCCACTATCAGGGGACGTGTATATGGCATGGATTTTTGGAAGCGGGAGATGGAAAAAGATGCTTGGTCGGTCCTCCCACTTCAAATTTGGGGCACTGCGCGTGTAATCTAAGGTGCCACCAGATATGAGTGTCACTGTGCACTGACAAAAGTTGGCAGAGTAGATGCAATTGGCTTCACACACACGCCTGTAGGCAGGCAATTGCTATTCAATCTATTACAGTCAAAAAAGTGTTGTTTTATGTCACTGTACACTACGGTTGCACCAGATATGATGTATCACTGTGTACTGGAAAAAGTTGGCAGAGTAGATGCAATAGGCTTCACACACACACGCCTGTAGGCAGGCAATTGCTATTCAATCTATTACAGTCAAAAAAGTGTTGTTTTATGTCACTGAGCACAATATAAGCTGTGAGCCTGACACAGGCAGGCAACTGAAATAAGATTACAGGAAAAAAAATGGTTGTTTTCAATGTATGTTACACCACCAGGTATGAGTAGTGAAAATAAGCACAATATAAGCTGTTAGGTGTTAGCCTGTCACACACACACGCTGGTAGGCAGGCATAGATTACACAAAAAAATAAATGATGTTCAAAGTTTCCTCAATGATAAAGTATAGGGGGCGAACCGAAAAGCGCATGTGCGCCGCGAATAGTTCTCCGGCGAACTGTTTGGGACATCACTACTTAGGTATTGTTTGCTCTTAAAATAGCACCTCTACCCGTTTTGGGTCATTTAAAAAATCTAATCACATATATAGTTGTCAGCATGCAGTTTGTTGCTAACGCCAAAGGCGCTCCTTGCACTGGTAGAGATGAGCACAGTAGGTGCTCATTCCTACGACCCCCTACGATTTTCGGGCTGCAAATGCAGACCCTCGCAAAGCGAGGGGCCGCATTTGCGGAGTTGGAGGCTCCCATGTCAGCTGAAATGAGCCATAGGCTCATTGCAGGCCGCAAATGCGGACCCTCGCGAAGCAAGGGGCCTCATTTGCAGAGGAGGATGCTCTATGGCGCCTCACACGCGGTTAAAAACACCCACACAAGCGGCACTACCAAAATACATCTAACACGCAATCACTATATACGGACTTACACAAAAAAATACGAGACGCGTGACTTAGAAAAAAAAACATTATGATCTCGCAAAAATACAGGACTGTAAAGGTCCTTAAAGGACCCGTAATAAAAAAAAATTATGGGTGTTAATCCAGACCCCCACAAATCCTTTATTAACCCTATCACTCATGGGTGTCAATACAGACCCCCATAAGACCTTCATTAATCCCCGTCACTCATGAGGGTCAATCCAGACCCCCATAAACCTATAATTAACCCTATCACTCATGGGGGTCAATACAGATCCCCATAAGCACTTAATTAATCCCTTACTCATGGGGGTCAATACAGAACCCCATAAACCCATAATTAACCCTGTCACTCATGGGGGTCAATACAGACCCCCATAAACACTTAATTAACCCCCTTAATCATGGGGGTCAATACAGAACCCCATAAACCCATAATTAACCCTGTCACTCATGGGGTACAATACAGACCCCCATAAACCTATAATTAAGCCTGGCACTCATGGGGGTCAATACAGACCCCCATCAGCACTTAATTAACCCCATCACTCATGGGGGTCAATACAGACCCCCATAAACCCATCATTAACCCTGTCACTCATAGGGGTCAATACAGCCCCCAAAAGACAATAAATAACCCTGGCACTCATGGGGGTCAATACAGACCCCCATAATACATTAATTAACTCTGTCACTCATGGGGGTCAATACAGACCCCCATAAACCCTTAATGAACCCCATCAATAAAGACCCCCATGAACCTATTATTAACCCTGACACTCATGGGGGTCAATACAGACCCCCATAAGCACTTAATTAACCCGGTCACTCATGGGGGTCAATCCAGACATCCATAAACCCATAATTAACCCTGTCACTCATGGGGGTCAATACAGACCCCCATATGCCAATAAATAACCTGGCACTCATGGGGGTCAATCCAGACCCCCATAAACCCATAATTAACCCTGTCACTCATGGGGGTCAATACAGACCCCCATAAGCCAATAAATAACCTGGCACTCATGGGGTCAATACAGACCCCCATAAGCCCTTAATTAACCCAGTCACTCATGAGGGCCAATACAGACCCCCATAAACCTATAATTAACCCTGACACTCATGGAGGTCAATACAGACACACATAAGCACTTAATTAACCCAGTCACTCATGAGGGTCAATACAGACCCCCTATAAACCTATAATTACCCTGTCACTCATAGGGGTCAATACAGACCCCCATAAGCACTTAATTAACCCCTTTACTCATGGGGGTCAATAGAGACACCGATAAACCCATAATTAACCCTCTCACGCAGTGGGGTCAATACAGACCTTCATAAGCCTTTATTTAACCCCATCAGTCACATAAGGGTATTTTATGACCTTTATGGGGCTATTACAACCCAACATTAACCACACCTCAAGGACCATCATGACACTAAGTATAAACACTACACTGCACTATACCCCCAATAAAACATTAAATCTAAACTAACCTACCTCTGCACTAAACTATTAACACCTACACTACCTACCTACACTACCTACCTACCCCCTAATAAACCTCCATACCACTCTAATTACAGAAAATAAAAAAAACGAAAGTCACCAAAAATAAAAAAAATCTACATTACAGAAAATAAAAAAAACTAAGTCACAAAAAATAAAAAAGGAACTTTACAGAAAATAAAAATTACATTACAACCCCCCCACTACAGAAAAAAAAAAACAATCAATACTATCTATCTAAAATACATCACCCAATCTATCTAATATACAATACATCCTATCTATCTAAAATACATCCCCCAATCTAATATACAATGCTGTATAATATACAATACATCCTATCTATCTAAAATACATCCCCCTATCTAACATACAATAAATGCTATCTCTATACACAAACCCTAATTCTAAGCTAAAATAAAATAATTAAGACTGCTTACCTTTGCAGATGTCCCTTCAGATCAGCCACCTAGGGGGAAAAAAAAGAAATTAGTACAACACATTTACAGAAAATAAATAAACATTATAAATATTCAAAATATTCTACTCACCTTTCCAGCATGTCCCCGTCCTTCTTCTTTTCTTCTTCTCCAGCGTAGCCCCTGTTAAAAAAAAACATTACATTAGTACAACAGACATAAACATAAAAAAAATAAAAATAAACATGATATACATTGTACTTACCTCCCTGCAATGTCCCCAGCCTTCTCCTCTTTAGCCCTGCCCTGGAACCGTGCTCTAAAAAAAAAGAGATAATAGGCAATGGCAAATTCATCCAATCAGAAGGTGCCAATGTGTGAGCCAATCAGAAAGAGATACACCCCAAAAACCCACTCTGATTGGATAATGCACCTGTCAATCTTTATGTAAACCAATCACAAGGTGCAGATGCCTTCAGCCAATCACAATGGAATGAACCCCCACAGGGTGATTGGCTGGAGGCATCTGTGCTTTCTGATTGGTTGCAGTGACAATAGCCAATCACAATGGGACACACCCCCACGTAGTGATTGGCTATAGGCATTTGCGACTTCTGATTGGCTGTTGTCAGTGTCAATCAGTATTACAGCCAATGAGAAGGCGCAGATGTCTTTGGTGTGTATCCCATTGTGATTGGCTGATGGCAATAACGCCTTGTGATTGGTTTAAATAAAGATTGACAGGTGCATTATCCAATCAGAGTGGAATTTTGGGGTGTATCCCTTTTTGATTAATTCACACATTAGCATCTTCTGATTGGCTGAATTTGATAGACAGCGTTTTGAGCCAATTAGAAGCCGCCATTGACAATTTTCTTCTGGAAAACTCTGTAGGAGACTCATTAGCATCGGGGAGATCCGTGAGTGTGGATCTCCGTGATTGTGGATCTCCGTTAGTATATTTCATTTTATTTTATTTTATTTTAGAGCGCGGAATGTTCAAGGACGGGGCAGAAGAGGAGGAGGCCGGGGACATGGCGGGGAGGTAAGTACAATGTATATTATGTTTATTTTACTTTATTTTTATGTTTATGTATGTTGTACTAATGTAATGTTTTTTTTAACAGAGGCCGCTCCGGAAAAGAAGAAAAGAAGAAGTACAGGGACATGCTGGAAAGGTGAGTAGAATATTTAGAATGTTTATAATGTTTATTTATTGTATGTAAATGTGTTGTACAAGTGTTTTTTTCCCCCTAGCTTGCTGATCTGAAGGGACATCTGCAAAGGTGGTCTTAATTATTTTATTTTAGATTAGAATTAGGGTTTGTATATAGAGATAGCATTTATTGTATGTTAGATAGGGGGATGTATTTGAGATAGTTATGATTTATTGTATATTAGATTGGGGATGTATTTTAGATAGATAGGATGTATTGTATATTATATAGTATTGTATATTAGATTGTGGGATGTATTTTAGATAGTTAGGATTTATTGTATATTAGATTGTGGGATGTATTTTAGATAGATAGGATGTATTGTATATTATATAGATTGGGTGATGTATTTTAGATAGATAGTATTGATTGTATGTTAGATAGGGGGTATTATATTTTATTTTATTTGTATTATATTGTATGTAGTCTATGTATTTCCTTTTCAGGTGTTTAACATTTTTTTTCTGTAGTGGGGGGGGGGGGTTGTAAAGTATTTTTTTATTTTCTCTAATGTTCCTTTTTTTATTTTTTGTGACTTAGGTTTTTTATTTTCTGTAATTTAGATATTTTTATTTTTGTGATTTAGGTTTTTTTTATTTGATGTAATGTAGATTTTTTATTGTTGGTAACTTTAGTTTTTTTTATTTTCTGTAATTAGAGTGGTGGGGGCCTATTAGGGGTTAGGTATGTAGTGTAGGTAGGTAGTGTTCATGTTATTAGGTTAGTGTAGAAGGGGTTGCTTTTGATTTAATGGTTTATTGGGGGGCTATAGTGCAGTGTAGTGTTTATATTTACTGTCATGAGGGTACTGGAGAACCTCATAGCACTTACGAGGTAATGTAAGGCTTCTAACTGTCCCATGAGGGTCTTTATATACCCTTATGGGATTAATGGGGTTAAATAGAGGCTTATGAGGGTCTGTATAGACCCCAATTAGAGACCGGGTTAAAATGGTGTAGTGCTTACACTTTGGGTCATGAGGGTCCTGGATGATCCTCATGGCACTTATAGTGTTATTACATGCGTTCATTAGTGTGTTATAGGGGTCTATATAGTTGAGGCACACAGTACACTCACATTGTGTGGCAAACAGCATTTCAACACTTTTTATTATTGCCCCGTCATTTTTGATGGGCAAGTGGCTAGTTCACTATAAAAATGTCCAGCCTATTCTGCCATTCTAAATGGCATTATAATAAAAATGTGTACGTGAATCCATGAAAAATATGAATTCTGTACCTTAACTTCATTTTCTTGAATACATTTAGACCTTGATGACTTTTTCTAGATACTTTGCTCATGGGCAGGGTAGCCAATTTAACAACTTTCATTATTTTTAATTCTGTATTGTCTTTAACCATTCAACCACTGCTGTCATAAACCTACATATTAGGTTGCTAAACTGAATTTTAATAAAAGTGCTATAAGATGTAACAAAACAAATACATGTATTACAATTTCAAATTGTATCACCAAGGTTCATAACATACCTTATTAGGCTACATGCATTTCTTTCTGCTTTTCATCCCTTCAACTCTACACTCTCTCTCCTTCCATACTGATATTGATTCATGCTTTGGCCCCTCATCTGTGCCACATCTCTCTAATAGTCCTCCTAGCTTTTCTTCAGTAAAAACAATTCACTATAGCTGGGATCATGATGGCAGTTGAAAACATTGAGTCAACTGAGCATCATATGGAGAATTAGTGACAGGAGGGTGGAGTTGATAATATTAGAGATTCACGCATAGCCCATCTGATCAATTTGAAACCTACTTCTTAGATGGCTATGCCATGTAAATTCCACTGCACACTAACTGTTACATGTATTTATAACTACAAATGACACAGTTAAAATTAATGCAGTATTTAAGGATTTGGGACCTCCATATCTTCCAATTTGTTCTTCTTGTTTTTATTATACCCCTTACCCTTGCCATTCACCTTATATTCCTTTTTTGTATTTCATTGTCTTCCAATACTCCTATCTAGTCATGTGTCCTATCCTCCCTTTCACTTTTGGCTGTTTCTTCCTTTCTCTCTTAATCTCTCTCCCTCACTCTAGAACTTAAAATCTCCCCACATGATTCAGTGAAAGGATAATAAATCCAAATTGTATGTAGTGATAAAAAAGACTTAAATGAGAACCTTTTAGCTTTGTCATTACAATGGATCCAACAACAAGTTTTCAGGAGATTTCATAGACTTATTTATATGGGAGTTGACTGTAGCAGTGTAGGTGATACCCTTTAGAGGACAATGTATTGTAATAGGGAGTAGCAAGATGTTTGTTTAAATCTCAGAATTTACACAGCTCCCTTTTCCCTGGAGGCCTGAAATAGTTAACTTCCCTGAGCAGTTGATTAGAAACACCTGAGTATAGCTGACAATACTGCTACTGGAATTTAGGTGTGGTTCGTTTGACTGCAGTTGTAAGTCTCAGAGGCTGTGTGTATGGACTGCAACCTGTGTGAGGCTGTTAAAAAGGACTGAGTGTCCAATCAGTCTAGGCTGAAGAAAGATACTCACAGAAGATTGTGAAGAATTTGACTAAAGAAAGCGAGAAACAGAGAGGTGTTTACTGAATCTGGGAAAAGAGATAGTCAGCTTGGAGCTGATGAGTGATCTGCAGCAGAGCGAAAACCTGAACTTCTAAAGGATACAGGCTAGTGATTGCTAACAAAGTATTGAACTTTTTTCTTTTTGCTCCACTCATGTTTAGCTGGATAACAGCAGAAAATTAGGCACTCTCTGTCAGTAAATGTAGCGCTCAAGTGGGAGCTAGGTGTTGTTTTTTTTTAATTAGTTTTTTGTGTATTATTTTGTAACCCTCTGAAATATATTATAGTCAAATTTTAAGATGCATTAAAGCCTCCTGTGATTGTTTTCCTCCATAAAAGTGCCAGAAACAAGGACACAATCCCAGTGGAGACAGATACATTGTCACGGTATTCTTAGTTTTTTTTTCAAAAAGTCCAAAGCTCCAAAGATTTCCGCAATAAGTGTCTAAGTTTGAGGACTGTAATTCAAGCTCTAGTTTGGTTCTGAGCCCATCTCAAATATGTACATGACACATGGTCCAAGCTTATCTCTCTGCCCAAAGTAAAAACAAAAATCTTACATGGTTCCTATTTTGTTTTTGTAATGTTTTACCCAGTTTGTTTGTTAATTAAACAAATTCAAAGCCATTAGGATGTGTTATAATTTCAAGCCATAGTGTTAATGAGCACTAATTAATTAACAAGGTAATTGCAAGCAATATACAGATATGTTACATCTATAATAACATCAGTTATTGTATAAAAACATACACACATATGGTCTAAGCAGCTAGAATACTTTGTTACACAAATACATATTAATAATGACAGTGTAGTTGAAACAAAGTCCCCAGGCAACAAGAGCATCATTAGATACAATATGGACACAATGTAACAGAAGCTGTTGGATAAACGTGATGTTCAGTGTCCATTAATATCCAGAGAAATAGGAGGAAATTGGAAAATGTATAACTGCATTAGACCAGGAGGGTATTTTATATGTTGATAGATTCTTTCACCTCATTTATCAGCTTAAATATCAGATCTACTAAAATGAGGAACATGCATCAAACCCCAGGTGTGCAAACAGTGTAACCATATAACCACAGGTCCTACTCCAACATAACAATTAAATATGACTATGTAGCATTAATAAATGATTGCACTGTTCCATGGATGATACAATAGAAATATATATATTTATCCTACAATTATTTTTTTCATATATCACATATATTATCTATATTTATAATTTATAGTTGCACATGCTTCATTGCAATTATATTTTGTCAAAGAAAGACAGACATGCAAAAACAGCTGATCTATATTTAGTAGAACATTTTGTGAAGCCATTTTTTTAAATAAAATTTATGTTTTCTTGACTTCCAAACACTGTACAGGACATGTGTCAAGTTTAGTAGTCTAGTTACAAAGGTGACACATAAAGAAAATAAATGAGGTATTGCATATTCAATCATAGTGATTTATGCTATTTGTAGACTCTGCATCTTTTCTTAGGACTGCTTCTAGATATGACACACACACCAAACACTTCTGCTTCAGCATTGAAGGGATTAATGACATAATTACTGATTAAAAGCAAGTTAGTGATCTTTAACTGCTATAAAATGTATTATAATTATCTACAATACTGTTTCCTTTATGACTCTCATAACATAAAACAAATTACATTTGCAATTAATTTGCCTGACCTTTTCCTTAATTATTGTAGGTATTAATGAGGTTAAGTAGAAATGTTTCTACAAAAAAAAAAATTATCTATTATTTTTTTTAAATACGTGGGGACTCATTCAATTAAGCAATTGTAAATTACTGGAGCCTGTATAATTTGCTATTTGCAAATGGTCTACGGGTTACAGGCTTGAAATCCCTGTGGTTGTTGCAACCAGAACTTACAGCCATCTAAGACTTTGATCTTTCAAGTCCACAAGAGTCACAATCACTAAAATCGCAAATCGATATTCAGTTGCTACAATTCTTCAAGGCATTCAAGCACGCACACGACAAATGTCAGCCAGAATCTTACGGGTTCCAAATAGGACCCACAAAGCATTTACAGACTAGTTTGTAACACTGCAAAAGACAATAAAAACACACCAATTGACTTGAAAATATGAGTAGAGCAATGGAAAGCATTAGCATTATGTTGTAATGGTCATGCATATGCCAATATGAAAAGTCATGCTGCAAGATGCTGAAAGCAATTAAAGAGACACTACCTGATTAAATTGAAACACGAAAACATGAAACTACCTGCCATATTAACCCCTTCTCTCTCACAGAGGCTCTAATGTGGACCCTAAAATACAAAGATAATCTTATATACATCTCACTCATCAGATCTACATTAGGAAAACAAATAGCGGCCACATTACACTGCCACATGACATATATCAAGTACTAGGGGAACATTTTATTTATGGTTGTTCAGTTGTTTAGTCGTGTCTGACTCTCTGTGACCATATGGACTGTAGCACCCTTACTTATGTCTCTGTCTGGCCTTATCCACAATGTTTGCATGGCAATTCTCACTTGAAATCTCAAGTGTCCATATGAGTAAAGTCTAAAAATTGATTATTGTTTGGTGAAGGTCTATATAGACCTACACTTATATGTATTACCCTTTTACAATTAAGAAAGCTCAGTCTTTTGAGAGAAATGCGTTTGGTCTTTTTGTAATTTTATCTTGTGCCATTTTTGTGCATATATCAGCATTCTATATACTCTGGCCCTTTGGATTGTCCAACCAGCAGGCTGCCATCTATTTTTGGACTTTACTGCTGGTTGGACAATCCAAAGGGCCAGTGTGTATAGAACGCTGTTATATGCAGAAAATGGCACAAGATAAAATCACGAAAAGACCAAACACGTTTCGCTTAAAAGACTGAGCTTTCTCAATGGTAAAAGGCTAATAAACAGAAGTGTAGGCCTATATAGACCTTCACCAATCAATAATCTATTTTTGGACTTAACTCATATGGACACCTGAGATTTCAAGTGAGAATTGCCTGCTTTTGGAACCACAACTGAGCGGGACCTATGAGGATAATAGCTGATATATAAGTGATACAAATACCTCATATGACTGAGGTCTTCAAATGTGAGTGCTTTGAATGTTTTTTATATTATTTCCTGATTAAACTCCTTTTTATTGCACCATCTGACGGTGTGCACTTCTCTCCCCCATTCCCTTTTTTATTGTTTCATATCTTGTGATATTTCCATGGACAGTTGCCGTTTTATTTGAGGAGCAGCAGATACCGCCAGGGTTTGATCTGCCAACAGAAGTGTCTCTGGACATTACGCTGGACTGATTTGTTTGATTTTATTATTATTGACCTTTTTTACATTATTATATATTTTTATGTTTTTTTGCTTTGCATTCACATATCTAATTTCTATGTAATTAGATGGTTGATCGCCTATAGAGATGTCGTGAACAGTTCACCCGCGAACTGTTCCCGGCGAACATAGCATGTTCGCGTTCGCGGCGAACATATGCGATGTTCGATCCGCCCCCTATTCTTTATCATTGAGCAAACTTTGACCCTGCACCTCACAGTCAGCAGACACATTCCAGCCAATCAGCATCATACCCTGCCTTCCAGATCCTTTAACCTCATGGACAGCAGCCATTTTGGAATCATAACTGATTTGCAGTCTTACAGAGAGTAGGTTGAGTGTAGGTGATACTGAATCAATAGGGGAAACCATAGCTAGGCTACTGTACACAGTGTACAATACAGTCCTGAAGTACTCTTTTGATCTCTGCTGCAAGGACATCCCTGTGTCTCTTCCCCCCCTTATCATCATCCTCCCCTCACCTTAGCACCCAACCCTAAAACCCCTCACACTTATCCCTAACACCTAACCCTAACATCCCTCACCCTAACACCCCCCACACTTATCCCTAACACCCCTCACCCTAACACCTAACCCTAATACCACCTCACACTTATCACTAACAGCCCTTACCCTAACACCTAACCCTAACATCCCTTACCCTAAAACCCATCACACTTATCCCGAACATCCCTCACCCTAACACCTAAGCCTAACACCCCTACACTTATCTCTAACACCCCTTGCCCTAACCCTAACACCCCTCACACTTATCCATAACACTCATCAACCTAACACCTAACCCTAACATTCTCACACTTTTCCCTTAGACCTAACACCACTCACACTTATTCCTAACATGCCTCACCCTAACACCCCTTACACTTATCCCTAACACCCCTCACCCTAACACCTAACCCTAATAGCACCTCACACTTATCACTAACAGCCTTTACCCTAATACCTAACTCTAACATCCCTTACCCTAACACCCATCACACTTATCCCTAACATCCCTCATCCTAACACCTAACCCTAACACCCCTCACACTTATCCCTAACACCCCTTGCCCTAACCCTAACACCCCTCACACTTATGCATAACACTCATCAACCTAACACCTAACCCTAACATTCTCACACTTATCCCTAAGACCTAACACCCCTCACACTTATTCCTAACATGCCTCACCCTAACACCCCTTACACTTATCCCTAACACCCCTCACCCTAACACCTAACCCTAATACCACCTCACACTTATCACTAACAGCCCTTACCCTAACTCCAAACCCTAACATCCCTTACCCTAACACCCATCACACTTATCCCTAACACCCCTTACCCTAACCCTAACACCCCTCACACTTATCCATAACACCCATCAACCTAACACCTAACCCTAACATTCTCACACTTATCCCTAAGACCTAACACCCCTAACACTTATTCCTAACACCCCTCACCCTAACACCTAACCCCCTCACCCTTATCCCTAACACCCCTTACCCTAACACCCCTCACACTTATCCCTGTGTCTCTTCCCCCCCTTATCATCAAGGGAGGGAGGAGGATGATGAGAGAAGGGGGAAGAGACACAGGGGAGGATGATGAGGGAGGGGGGAAACAGACACAGGGGAGTATGATGAGGGAGGGGGTAAAGAGATACAGGGGAGGGTGATGAGGAAGGGGGGAAAGAGACACAGGGGAGGATGATGAGGGAGGGGGGTAAAAGACACAGGGGAAGATGATGAGGGAGGGGGAAAAGAGACAGAGGGGAGGATGATGAGGGAGGGGGGAAACAGACACATGGGAGGATGATGATGGAGGGGGAGGATGATGAGGGAGGGGGGAGGATGATGAGGGAGGGGGAAAGAGACATGGGAGGATGACGATAGAGGGGGAAGAGACACAGGGGAGGATGATGAGGGAGGGGGTAAAGAGATACAGGGGAGGATGATGAGGGAGGGGGGAGGATGATGAGGAAGGGGGGAAGAGACACAGGGGAGGGTGATGAGGAAGGGGAGAAAGAGACACAGGGGAGGATGATGAGGGAGGGGGGAAACAGACACATGGGAGGATGATGAGGGAGGGGGGAGGATGATGAGGGAAGGGGGAGGATGATGAGGGAGGGGGAAAGAGACACAGGAGGATGATGAGGGAGGGGGAGGATGATGAGGGAGGGGGAAAGAGACACGGGAGGATGATGATTGAGGGGGGGAGGATGATGATAAGGGGGTAAAGAGACACAGGGGAGGATGATGAGGGAGGGGGCAGGATGATGAGGGAGGGGGAAAGAGACACAGGAGGATAATGGTGGAGGGGGGAAGAGACACAGGGGGGATGATGAGGGAGGGGGTAAAGAGATACAGGGGAGGATGATAAGGGAGGGGGGAGGATGATGAGGGAGGGGGAAGAGACACGTGGGAGGGTGATGAGGAAGGGGAGAAAGAGACACAGGGGAGGATGATGAGGGAGGGGGAAAACAGACACAGGGGAGGATGATGAGGGAGGGGGGAGGATGATGAGGGAGGGGGAAAGAGACACGGGAGGATGATGATGGAGGGGGGAAGAGACACAGGGGAGGATGATGAGGGAGGGGGTAAAGTGATACAGGGGAGGATGATGATGGAGCGGGATGTTAGGTTATCTATGCCCTTTATGGATTAAAACCAGACTCTGCATCAACTATGTAATTTTCTGTGAGAGTTTTGACATGGATCCCCCTCCGGCATGCCACAGTCGAGGTGTTAGTCCCCTTAAAACAACTTTTCCATCACTATTCTGGCCAGAAAGAGTCCCTGTGGGTTTTAAAAGCCGCCTGCCCATTGAAGTCTATGGTGGTTCACCGGGTTCGCCGGTTCGCGAACATTTGGGGGAATTCGCGTTCGCGGTTCGCGAACCGAAAATTTTATGTTCGCGACATCACTACTCGCCTATCATTATAGACACTAGTCTTTTTTTTGTACACCTCTTAGTATTTTATGATCTGCATACAAAATATCACCATCAAATAGGCCATGATCCTATATTCTGTAGCCAGGCTAGATTAGGTTAACATTTGGACTAATAGATTGTCACTGAGGAGTGCTGTTGAGAAGGCACAAAACATAACTGCAGCCCCTACATCCTCCTCTGTCTAGCATCAGGGCCCCAATCTCCCGTGGGCGGCTGCCGTCTCCTTGGTGGTGGTGGGGGGGCAGGGGGAAGCATAACTCCAGGAGGCAGCGGCACATGCAGTGGTGGTGCTGGTGGCGGTGGTCGGGCAGAGGCATGGGGGGAGGAGAGGAGCGGCCAGGCTGCTGGTGCTGGGAAGGCCTCCGATGTGGAGGAGGCGGGGCTGGGGACCAGAGCGCGGCCGCAAGGAGTCTGTGGTCAGTTGTTGGAATGCGCTTTGGTCTACTCCCATCCTTAGCAGCCCAGCAAGGTACGATTTTGTCATTAGGTGGTGCCTCCTTTCCTTCTTATTTTGCCTTTCCAGGCTGTGCATGACCTCTGCATGATTGGCGGAAATGCTGGCCTGGATCCCTCGAAGACACTGCAGTTGCTGGCTCATGATGGCCAGCATCTCCACCTGTGCAGCCTGGCTTCATGGTGGTGGTGGGGATGAAAATCCATGGGGCATTGCTGGGGGAGGAGGTATACAAGTGGGCACTGTGGGGAGGGTCTGGGGCACGGCTGGAGCCTCACTCCATATGGGTGATGGTGTTGCTGGGCTTGGTGATGGTGACCAGTCCACTGCACTGCTGAGGGGAGGAGGAGGTGAGCGGCAAGCCAGTAGGAGGGTCCTAGTTATAGACTGAGCCTCTGGAGGAGGGTGACAGTGGGGTCAAATGCTGCTGGTGTGACTGATGGTCTTGCTGGTGACCCCACTGCCCAGATAATATCTTCCTCCTCCGGACCAGGGCTCTCAGCTCCGCTTCTTTCCTCCTTCCCCTGCACCGGTTACTGCTGGGCGGGGGTTCTCTCTCCAACAACCTGCTGGACCCAGACCTCCTTGAATCTGAAAGAGAGAAAAGAAAGGTATATGTGTTAAGTATGATGAATAATACATTGTTTTGTGTTCATTCCGATCTGACATCTAGCCTCGGATCTTGATGATTCTCTTAATTGCAACTATGAGTAGTTATCATTTGCTAGATGTGATCTAGCTATCTTTGGTTCTTGATCTTGATTTTTCTTGGCTCCTAACACTTTTTTAATTCCACCTGTGGTCTGTAACTGCATACACTGCATTGGGCACACCCATAAATGCACTCTCTATTGTTTGATTACTGTTGTTGTGCCCACGAATGAAAGTGATTTGTCAGCTTCGTGGAATTAACGAAGCATGACTGATCCATCAATCCCTTGTAAATTCCATAGAGCTGACATGTCAGTGTCTTTGTTGGTCATCATGTACATGTGTAGTGTGTGTGATGTACATGTGATGGCATGTTGGTGAATATGATATTCACCTGACATGGAGGCTGGATCCTGCCGGGCCACCAGGGCTGAAGCTCCAGCGGCGAGCATCTGGCTCAGAAGGTCCATGGCGACCCTCTCCCACTCGTAGCACTTTACAGTCACAACGGGGCCACCACTTGGTGCTGCAGCTTGACAGTTCTCCTTAGCCATCATCCTCCTCACCTTGACCCTGCGGGCTCACAGCAGGTCCACAGACGTGTGTACTACTCCGATCAAGTTGCGAGCCCCAAATTGAGTGAGGCTCTTTATTCCTATGTATTTACTGGACGCATAGCAACCAACAAATGCAGAGAGAAAAAAGTTAGTATTTTAAGGTTCTCACCAATCTTTTTTTTTTTTCCATTTTGTTACCTATCACGTTTAGATAAACAAAAGGACATATAGAAAAAAAAAACTGGTCACAGTAGTCCCTTTAAGGGTTATGGAAGGTTTATGGATTTCACTAGGAATTTTATATACCTATATACAGTAAACCCATTTACTTGTATGTTCTTTATTTTATTCAAAAGTTATGTGTGTGCCCTCTGTAGCTCATGCAGATTATGAATGCACAGAATGTGAAGTGCAAATTAGCCGGGCTTAAAATGTGGCAGAGTTACAGAGCTATTAAATTAGCCAAGCCCGCAACAGACGTAGCCAACATCCAAACCAGTAAACCGTTCTTGCCCACGTTGCATATCCGGCGGTGAACATGATCGTAGTTATGGGTTTAGATGGAGCCAACAGTAAAAGAGATTGTCACTGAAAAATGGAGCTTAGATTTCAAACACTTACGGGTTTGAATTACGAGTTACGATTGGACCCGCATTCAAGAAATAATGCAATATTAATAAATCAGTATATATGATATTCTAGGCCATGCGAGTTCCATTATATGTATTAACACATTGATTGCCAGGATCAATATAACACAGAAAATAACATTAAAAAAGTATTTTTTATTGCAGGTTTGCGAGCTTGAGAATGTTGTGCTATTTATTTTAATAAAGTGGACATAAAAAGTCTACACACCCCTGTTAAAATGTCAGGTTTTTGTGCTGTAACAAAAATGAGACAAAGATAAATAATTTCAGAACTTTTTCCACCCTCAATGTGACCTATAAATTGTGCAACTCAATTGAAAAACAAACTGAAATCTTTTAGGTGGAGGGAAGAAAAATAAAAAATAATGAGGTTGCATAAGTCTGCACACCCTCTTATAACTGGGGATGTAGCTGTGTTCAGAATTAAGCAATCACATTCCAAATCGTGTTAAATAGGAGTCAGCATACACCTGCCATCATTTAAAGTGCCTCTGATTAACCCCAAATAAAGTTCAGCTGCTCTAGTTGGTCTTTCCTGAAATTTTCTTAGTCGCATACCACAGCAAAAGCCATGGTCCACAGAGAGCTTCCGAAGCATCAGAGTGATGTCATTGTTAAAAGGTATCAGTCAGGAGAAGGGTACAAAAGAATTTCCAAGGCATTAGATATACCATGGAACACAGTGAAGACAGTCATCATCAAGTGGAGAAAATATGGCACAACAGGGACATTACCAAGAACTGGAGCTCCCTCCAAAATTGACTAAAAGATGAGAAGAAAACTGGTCTGGGAGGCAACCAAAAGGCCTACAGCAACAGGAATATCTGGCAAGTACTGGCTGTGTGGTACATGTGACAACAATCTCCCGTATTCTTCATATGTCTGGGCTATGGAGTAGAGTGGCAAGACGAAAGCCTTTTCTTACGAAGAAAAACATCCAAGCCAGGCTACATTTTGCAAAAACACATCTGAAGTCTCCCAATTCATGTGGGAAAATGTGTTATGGTCTGATGAAACCAAGGTTGAACTTTTTGGCCATAATTTCAAAAGATATGTTTGGCGCAAAAACAACACTGCACATCACCAATAGAACACCATACCCACAGTGAAGCATGGTGGTGGCAGCATCATGCTTTGGGGCTGTTTTTATTCAGCTGGAACTGAGGCCTTAGTTAAGATAGAGGGAATTATGAACAGTTCCAAATACCAGTCAATATTGGCACAAAACCTTCAGGCTTCTGCTAGAAAGCTGAACATGAAGAGGAACTTAATCTTTCAGCATGATAACGACACAAAGCATACCTACAAATCAACAAAGGAATGGCTTCACCAGAAGAAGATTAAAGTTTTGGAATGGCCAAGCCAGAGCTCAGACCTGAATCTTATTGAAAACCTGTGGGGTGATCTGAAGAGGGCTGTGCACAGGAGATGACCTTGCAATCTGACAGATTTGGAGTGTTTTTGCAAAGAGGAGTGGGCAAATCTTGCAAAGTGAAAATGTGCCATGCTGATAGACTCATGCGCAAAAAGACTGAGTGCTGTAATAAAATCAATATACTTATGCAACCATATTATTTTTTTTTAATATTTTTTCTTCCCTCTACCTAAAAGATTTCAGTTTGTTTTTCAGTTGTACAGTTTATAGGTCACATTAAAGGTGGAAAAAGTTCAGAAATTATTTATCTTTGTCTCATTTTTTTACAGCATAGAAACCTGACATTTTAACAGGGGTGTGTAGACTTTTTCTACCCACTGTACATAACATGACTTTCCCTTTATTTTAAAATATAGTAGTGTGTTTATGTTTGAATTTACAGTGCTCCGGATAGGACTTTAACCTCCTAGTTGGTCCTCTCTAGTACGCGTAGGATTTTTGGCTCTATTTGCGGGTTATGGGTTTGAATGCCAGTAGATTTGGAGCAATTTAACAGCGTTTTGCAAATGTAACATTTACGAGCTTGACAGATCAAAGGCTTTGCAGCAAGAGAGTTCCGATTTCGACAGCCCGTAGGGTTTTTTCGCATGTAACCTGCAGATAGTTTGTGGGTAATTATACAAGGCCAATTTAATAGCCGTGTCTAGCGGGCTCCGTTACGGGCTACGAGTTTTTACTTTTGGGGTAATTTAATAGGGCTGTTAGAATGACACTTCATGAACTGCAGAGAGGGGGACAACCAATTAGGGATTATGTGTAATATTTTAGCCACAAAAACATAGTTTTTAAGCACTTCTTAATAAATTAAAGTACACAAAAGTAAAGAGATACACAGGTATATTATATTCCGAGTGAGATGAAGATACCTCCCATGTCAGTCAATCTAGCAGTAATAGATAGAATCTGTAAGGACAGGCAGAGTCAGCTAATTATAATAGTTTAACTAAAAACTTACATTATGTTCTTGACTTGCACAGCTACTAATTATGTTAGTTTATTGCAACCAGCAGTGGTCCTTTAATATAAGAAGGCAACAAAACTTTCTTTAATAAAACATCACGCTGGGCTGCAAGGACCCTGTCAATGTATATATTTACATACTAGCGAATTGCCCATCAAAAAATGATGTCAATAAAATTGTAAGCCAGGCAATGCTATTTGCCACACAATGTGATGCTTTTGCTTCTCTGAGCACCTTCAACGCTCATTGCGAGCGTTTCCTCACGTCTACTGTACCATCCGCTCATTGCAGGGTTCATTAACCTACAAGTTTTGTGCTTGGGAATGCCATGTGTCTCTTTCCAGCATATCCCCCTGTCCCTTCCCTGTGTGTTTCTCCTCTGTGTGTGCTGAATCTTTCTGTTGGTTTTATTTTCAAAGTCCCGCATTCCTGGCGTTGTTCGTACAAGTGTTAATGTATTTGCCATTGTGTATTTTTTTAGTCCTGCGTATTTTTCAGTGTTTGGTATTTTTCCTAAATCGACATGTGCTTAGCCACATTTTCATTCCGTTTTCAGATTATTTTACGTTTTTCATCCAACTTTTTTTTTTCTTGCTTTGCCGATTTTCGAGTGACGAAACACTGCAAATTGGGCTTAAATTTGCTTACAACCTCACTCCCAGGCATCCTGGCTCTCCCCCTGTGCTGTGTGTGAGTGTGTTTCAATTTATTTTGATTTTTTTTTGTTGCTTTTTGTGTTGTTTAATTTTAGCGGTTCGGCCGTTACATTCGTATTTTTGCAAGTTATGACTTTTTTTTCGAATCCTGCGTTCCTCAACTGCTTGCAGCCTAAGTCCTGCATGCTTCAATGCCTCAACTGCTCGCCTTGCTTTCCTAGGCTTGCAGGGCAATGAGCGCCTTTGGTGCTCATTGTCTAAGTCCTCCGAGCTCGGAAGGCTTCTATATATACAAATATTTTTTTTATCATGACTACATATTATCCAGGCATTCACATAAAGGTTATTGATGTGTAGCAGCCGCTGATTAGATGCTATGCTGTAATTCACTCAATTGGTTTTGCTTCTATTCTAAATTACAGTACACTAATAGACTAAATTACACTAAAACTGAGAGCAACAGAAAAGCTGTGTTTGTTATTTTAAACCCTGATGACCTTTAGTGTCCAGTCTCATATTTTATGGATTTACAGACATGATGATGGATATTTAAAAGCAGGGGTATAGGAGCCAGAATATTTCTGGAGGGATACAGCTCATTATAAAGACAGGCCAGAAAATAGCTTATATATATACATACATACAAACATAGAAAAATCTGGGGGGTGGGGGGGATTTGTCCTTCCCCCCATCCCCACAGTTCCTACACCCATGTTAAAAAGGTATTAATTCTGATACTTGTATTTTGACTGAGAAGTAAAAAGTTAATTATTAAACAGGAAAAAAAGATATTACAGAGAGGATTGAATAGTGAAAATTATCATTACGATTCCATTTTGTAAGCCGAGAGCACATTCCAATACACTGAGGCCATTATTGTATCATCAGTTAAAGTTTCTGGCTGGCATTTTAAAGACACCGAGCCCGATTCAATTGAGCTTTCGCAAGTTACTGTAGTCTGTAACTGAGGCCGTAAGTTAATTTGCTATTCAACTGGCGTCTGTTTGCGGGCCCCAAACAGGTTACAAGTTACGAGTACTTGAAAATATTGCACCAGTTAAACTCGTATCTTACAGCCTCTGTAAGCCTTTGATGTTTCACTTTTGCAAGAGTTACGATGGCTAAAATCATAAATCGCTATTCAATTGCTCAATTTCCCCAAGCCCGCAAATGTTTTCACACACGTAAATGGCTAAAGAAGGAGAAAATCCTATGATTCTAGTGAGGACACACAAAGGGGTTAAACACCTATTCATAGAACTGTAAATGCAAATAAAAATCAAAGACATTAGAATTAATTGCACAACTCTCTCAAGCTCGCAAATCAGCAGGAAATTAAATTTAGTTTTATGTTTCATTTCGGGGTTAAATCGATCTTGAGTATCAATGAGGTAATACATATCAGGCCACCCATATAGACTAGAACAGTATTTGCATTTATTTTCACAATTCTGTATTTTGCAGGTTTGCGAGTCCCATCCCATATCGGACCCCGAACCTAATTGATTGACATGTAACCTCCATGTTTTACTGCCGTAATAATTAGTCTCATTTTCTAGTGGCTGATTCAAAATGGGCAGTTACGAGCTTGCTGAATTGATTATGGTACCACCCTGAACTGCTACGAACCAGTTCATGGTTTACGGTTTTGGCTTTGGGACAGTAACTTGCGGGCTTGAGCAATTGAATAGCATCGTACTCGTAGACGAATGGGAGACCGCAACACACCCGACATACGGTCTACTACGATTGAGTTGCGGGCTTGCAATTGAATCGGGCCGACTGAGCCTGACACTTTGTTAGGAATTTGTACAAAATATACTGAGCGATCTGTGGATTTATCTGCTTCCAGTGAAGTCCTACATTTGTTTGAGCAGAACTCGGAAAATCATATTTTATTTGCACTTTTCGTACAGTAATATTTAGAGCTTTTATAGTTATTTAAAAAGTGTACATTACATTAGATTCTTGAGTATATAATAGTCCCAATACAAACTTTAATTGTTTGTCGATTGAGGTCAGCATATTCCTTTATAGTCCAGCAGATGGCAGTGTCTATATTTCCTAATTTTAGATTTGCCACTTTGTTTTGCTTTGCCAAACTGTACAATATTCTAAGAGGAACGTTTTTAGATCTTGACGTGCAGTAGAGATATAAAATAATCTTGTCTAAGGTCATTGCTACTATCAATAACACAAAGTACAAGAGAGTTAAGTTCAGTTCTGTAATATATCCATAAAAATACATTACTGGTGATTTGCAAATTGATATAATGAATCATTCACAATCTAAAGATTATTATGTAGATATCTTACATATAGTCTGTTATTTAAGTTTGTCCTTTTTTATCTGCATATAGTAACTCTCTGCAGCTTCAAACCACAGCCTTTAGAATGTAAGTTTCCAAGTTTTCAATCTTGTGAGGTGCTTTAGGGAAAGCACCATGTATATCTAATAATAAGTTCAATAACAGGGTCTTCCATTATTTTCATTGTGGGGAAATTGTTTATACTTGTACCTAACCCCTGTAAAGTTCTGCGCAGTATGTTGGCGTGTTACAAATAAAGTATAATAATAATATAATGATAACAGCTGATGCAGCAGAAATCTGGCATCTGTTTTCAATTGGACGACAACATCCTGAATATATTGGGCTGTGAATCTGTATCACAGGAAGAATTGTTGTTAACAACATATTAATCTATACAATTTAATATCCTTTTATGTTCAGTGGTGTGTTTCTGCACAGGCCTAGGGCAGCACACCTTCATGGGGCAGCAGGCTGATAATCTTTCTAACTTTGCACATCTTCCTACCTAAGCAAACTTTGACTTTCTTTCTGGTCCTTGCTACGCCTTATCTGCTCTTCCCCAGCTTTCTGTCTCTTTCATTCCCTTGTAACTAGCAAGTTTCCAATCTTGTAGGGTGCTTTGGAAAAAAAGCACTTTCTACAAAGATTCTAAGCTCAAAACAGGGCCCTCCATCTTCTACAGCTTGTTCATTTTGTATTTTTTACTTGTTTTTATCCCCTGTACAGTGCTACGGACTATGTTGGCACATTATAAATAAAAGTTAATATAATAATAATAATAATAATAATAATAATAATAATGATAATAATAATAATAATAATAATAATAATAAAGCCCTATGGAATAGTGTGTGAATATTCACAGCAAAATCTATATGCAATGACATTTCTGTCAATAATGTAATATACCTGACACTCTCTGAGATACTCTGTATACATAACCACACATGCAATCATCTATTTACATAACCTCACATATAATCATAATTATATATGTACACATAATTATATATATGTACACATAGGTTAGTGCTAATCTTATGATTAGAATATAACCAGATGAAAGAGTGATTAGTAACTAGGAACTTTAGTTGTCTGTCTCTCCCCATCACTATTTTAACTACCTTTTCTATTTTCAGTTGTACCAATTATATTTTTTTCCTTTCTTCATTATCCCTACAGGGTTTGTCTATGCCACCAACGGTTATAAAAGTTTTCCCTTTCTCTATTTTCACCTGTTTAAAGAGATATCAGCACAAAATAAACAAGTTTAGTCCTTAAAGAATTGGCTACATTTGGCGCTAGTATATTTCTACAATAAACAATTCTTCATATAGACATATAGACTTATAGACATTCTAATCTACGTCTATCATTGCTAATTTGTGTGGTTGATTAGGGATAGGGAGGGGATCTAGAAAAAGGGGTATATCACTCTGACAACCACGGAAAGAATGTAACACACTGCTACAAATGAATGCAAATCAACACAGAAATAAATGTTAATTATTTAGTTTGGGGTGTGACAATGTCTATTTGTGTGTGTTGTGTGTGTTAATTTGCCATGTCAGAGGGTTCAATGGTTTATGCATCATTGACTCTTTTGGGTTGATTACTGTCATGAATGAAGACTAGCTCATGTTGTTACTAAACTTAAGGAATATTCTCAAAGCCACCACGAGGGTTGCTTAAAGGGATTATGAAACTTTTAAAATGATGATGTTGTATAATTTTGAGCCAAAGGCCCTGGTTGTGTTCCCTGTGCCTTTCTACTAAGTCATTTGAGCCTATATGGCCCTGGGTCATTTTTTACATTTTTATATGTTTATTCCATGTGCAGAAGGTGATTTGGGGTCTAACTATCCTGTGTGTTGGGATAAAAGAACCTAACAACATCTGGGTAGGAATGGTCTTCTTGGCCTTTTCAAGCCCAACAAAGAGCAGGTTGTTACATAAAACATACTAGTATTATGTAGTCCTGTAAACTGGTGTAGATATTATACCTTAAACATAATTCAGTAAAATACCATCATTATAATATAGTGTGGTGGATAGGATGGATTATCCCTCTAGTGGGTGATCCTATGTAGAATACTTTTTCTGACCTTGGGTGGGTCACCATATCTATTGCCTTCCCCATAACATACTTCTATGTATTATAATTACTTTAACTTTTTCGTCAAACATTTTGTCTCAAACATTTTATTGATTTTTCAGTGCTACATCATAGAAGCATTACAACAGTTGATACTTTTTATAATTACAACTTTCCAATTAAATAATTATTTTCCACTATATTTCAAGTCATTTTCAAATAAATGATATGTTTTAAGTCAAGTACATCTAAAAATATTTACATAAATAGCAGATATTATGTTATCTCTAACTTTGAATTCAACACTCTTCTTTATCAAATTAAGTTTTATTTAAAATCAACATATCCCAAACGTGCATATTTTTTATCATGAGTGCCCTTTATTCTACCGCACAAGTATAACATTCTGAAACCCTTTAATTTTAATATTACTAAACTGTGTATTTTGATTTTATTTTGAAGCCAAAGCTCTATGACTTTCACAAAAATCCAGCGGATAACCTTATTATTATTATCATTATTTGTAACGCGCCAAGGTATTCTGTAGCGCTGTACAGAGGTTGAGTACATTGCAAAAACAAAATTAACACATTAAAAAGAATGGAGGGCCCTTTTTTTAGCTTAAAATCAAATGCAAATAGTGCTTGTTTCCAAGGCACTGACACAAGATTAAAAACTCGCAAACGTACAATCTAACCTTACTCTTCTATCGCTTTATCATCATTGCGGAGAACAGCATGTCTTTTTTTGTATTTTACACCAGTGATGTTACATATCTTAAACTATTTCCCAACACTTCCGCATATATTTACAAGCCCACCACATATGGAAAAATATTCCTTCCTCACCGGATAACATCCAACGCTGCTGATTTTCCTTAGTCTATACATTTTAACTGGAGTTACATACCATTCAAACAGCAATGTATAAGATGTTTCTCTTGCTTGAGTAAATGCCAAGCTCTTTCGTACATTCTCCCATATTTCCTATATTTATTAATTGTAATCTCCATGACTTTCTCCCAATATTCCCTATATTTATCAGGTTTGTTTTATTGTTAATGGTAATAAACAACCTTTAAATATATTCTCTTTCATCAATAGGCTTTACATATGATTTGACCTAACACTACCATATGCACCTGCAAAACACCTCTACAATGTCTCTAAACGATTGGTAAGATCTGCAACTCAGTTCTAATTAACCTTCCCCTTACTAGACCCTTCCCACTCAAATGCATTGTTAATAATTGACACTCATCTGTAAAGTCCTCAAAAATATTGCACCTTCCAACGTATCAGATCCAATTTCCACATATTACATTAACCACACCCCAAATATCTGTCCATGATGTACATTTATCTTCACCTATGATCACCTCCTCACATTCTTGTCTCCAAAATGTTTTTCAACTGTCTCTGAAAATCGATATATTCAGAGGAGCCTACTAAATTGTACTCTAATCTTAGCTGTTAGAGAGTTGAACACCTCATGTACATTAATTCTGATACCTCACCAAACCACCAACAAGCATTTCTGTTTACTCCTGTGTAAAATACTCTTAACCAATTACATTCTATCTCTTATGAGAGCAGGGCCTTCTACACCTTCTATACCAGTATTTCTACTTTTGGCATGTATGTCTTATGTATTCATTGTATCCCCTGAACTCAGCACTATGGAACATTTTTGCACTTTATAAATACATTAGAATAATTCATTTTAAAATATATTTGTATCATTATTTACTTTTTAATAGTAGTACAGTATATGATATTCCTTATAGAAGAATGATATGTTAGAAGTGGAAAAGTATATTCTCTCCCAGAAGGAAATCCAAGACTAAGCCGTAGAGGGCAGCTCCTCCTCGCTAGACACTGGCAGTTCAGCAATTCAGACTTCCGGTAGCATTTCCTGTTTTTATGAGCTCACTTTATTTTTATATTGCATTGTATGTTATTATCCATTTATTTTGTCCATACACCAAGCATTCCCTGGGAAAGCAGACCAAAAAGAAACAAGGTTAGGTTTACTAAAGCGTGAAGTAGATTTACAAATGTATCAAACTCTTTTACAAAAGAGCCTTTGATCTTTCAAGGCCACAAGACTTCCGAATACTAAAATCGGAAATTGCTATTCAATTGCTCTGATTCTACCTCGCTGTAACGGAACCCATCACTGTTTTACCCTGTTTTATGATTATTATGGTTAAAATATGATCCTACTATTATACTGCATGTATGTTGGTTGATGCTCTGCAGAATATTGTCCCAGACATTTGCAGCTACTTAGCATGGGAGATAATCCTGTTACAGAGACTCTGCATAAGATAAAGGAAGTCTATTGTATACAGTGTTTTCATTCTCAGATAAGAACAAAGAAGTGTAATTGAATCAATGTCTGATTGTATCAAAGTTGCCAGGGAGCCTCGGGGAGGTGTGACCCACCTATTGTTCTCTTTATGTGTATTATGCGGCCAAATATGGGCATGTGTATTGCCTGTGGGAAGAGATGGGTATAAATATTTCTGCAATAACAAAATAAAGTCAGTATTCATTCGACTCCCAAATTGTGTGTCGTCCAATATGGGAGGTCGGGGATGGTGAAACTGTAGTGCCTCTTGGGGATTTTACCTTATACCAGCGGAGATATTGGACTTCGTGTTCCAGCTCCGTTACATTTGGTGGCAAGTGGCGGAATTGTTCCCATGGTCAGAAGGACAGCTACAGGAGACACCGTTCCGTGGAGTACAAATTGAGGGCAACGCTAGTATCCGTACAGCGCCCCTGGCTACAGCAGGATGGAACCGGCTAGTTTTCGGACAGCGTTCCATCATAAGGAGGAGGAGGCGGCCGCGGACTACAGGGATGCAGATAGAAAGGAACTCATGGTTACAGTACCTCTTATTGCTCCACAGAATGAGTTTGGAAGAGAACTCCAAAGCAGACTGGCCTATGTCCCAGGTACGCTTCCCATAAAAACCTTGGAATGGTTAATGACAGATGTCCACAAATCCATAATGGAAAAGCAGCGGGCACGGGAGCAGTCCATCTTGGGAGCTGCTAACCCACCTCCCACCATTAACCCCCCCCCCCGCAGCACTGCGTCCGGGTGGTGGGAACTACCAAACCCCTCCACGGTACATCAGGTGCCACATGTGTAACCAGCAGGGTCACATGCAGAGAGACTGTCCCAGAAACAGAAACCGCTCCACGTGGAATACTCCAACTAATCCCCCCGCCCAGCGGCAGTGTGTACCCCAGGGAGCTGAAGGTGTCGTCCTTCCTCCCCAGCGACAATGTGTACCCCAGGGAGCTGAAGGTGTCGTCCTTCCTCCCCAGCGGCAGTGTGTACCCCAGGGAGCTGAAGGTGTCGTCCTTCCTCCCCAGCGGCAGTGTGTACCCCAGGGGGCAGAAGGTGTCGTCCTTCCTCCCCAGCAGCAGTGTGTACCCCAGGGAGCTGAAGGTGTCGTCCTTCCTCCCCAGCGACAGTGTGTACCCCAGGGGGCCGAAGGTGTCGTCCTTCCCCCCCAGCGGCAGTGTGTACCCCAGGGAGCAGAAGGGGCCGTCCTTCCTCCCCAGCGGCAGTGTGAACCCCAGGGGGCAGAAGGTGTCGTCCTTTCCCCCCAGCAGCAGTGTGAACCCCAGGGGGCAGAAGGTGTCGTCCTTCCCCCTCAGCGGCAGTGTGAACCCCAGGGGGCAGAAGGTGTCGTCCTTCCTCCCCAGCGGCAGTGTGAACCCCAGGGGGCCAAAGGTGTCATCCTTCCCCCCCAGCGGCAGTGTGAACCCCAGGGGGCAGAAGGTGTTGTCCTTCCCCCCCAGCGGCAGTGTGAAACACAGGGGGCAGAAGGTGTCGTCCTTCCCCCCCAGTGATAGTTTACCCTAACCAGGGGAGACACCAATCTCCCAGACGACGCAGATGAGACAGTGGTCTCTGCGCCCACAGCCTGTCCAGATACCCAACTACCCTCACTGGGACAACCGGAGGAGGGGGTAAGTACAAATTCCCCTCCCCAGCTAACTTCTAATGTGGCCCCAGGGTTAACAGAGGAAATGTTAACCCCCACTGACCCCCACGTTTCCCTAGCTACTGAGCCGGAATATGTCCCAAGTACCCCAGCAGAAGAGCTGACAGTGGGGCAGAGTGCAGTCGGCCTCTGCCCTCCCTTTGTCCCTTGTACAGAGCAGGAGGTCCTGCAGGTTATACCAGCAGAAGAGCTGGCATCAGGGCAGAGTGCCGCTGGCCTCTGCCCCTCAAGTCCCCTCAGCGTGTTGCATTATCACCACAGCGAAATATCCAGGTGCCTGGTTAGACTTCCCCCCAAAGGGGAGATGTGTGACGAAGTGCCCTTCGCCACTTTGGCTTGGAGAGGACTGTTTGCCAGCCTCCTGCCCTGCGACTATGGCCCTGGTACATATTGCCCTTTGGAACCAGTGTTCGGCCATACCAGAGTGTATGTCACTCATTCTGGCCCTTTACATACAGGGGGGTCATTCTGTACTTGCCCTGTGGGAGCGGTGATACCACAGATAGCTATGCCATGGAGCCCATTCATATAATGAAAGACTATGGGAAAGACTTTAGCTACTTGGCAATTGAACTGTGTGAATAGGATCTGAGCGCTATTCGGTAGTTTTGTGTGCACAGATCCCAGCTATCTGGGAATATGGGAAATGTGAGTAAATGTGAATTGCAGTAATGCTGATGGGTTGTCAAACTAGAGAATTGACCAACAAATACTTTTGTCCGGACATCCCCAGGCCGATCCGTTGGGATCAGTCCGTGTATGCCGGCTTATGGTCACGGGGGAGGTGTGTAACGGAACCCATCACTGTTTTACCCTGTTTTATGATTATTATGGTTAAAATATGATCCTACTATTATACTGCATGTATGTTGGTTGATGCTCTGCAGAATATTGTCCCAGACATTTGCAGCTACTTAGCATGGGAGATAATCCTGTTACAGAGACTCTGCATAAGATAAAGGAAGTCTATTGTATACAGTGTTTTCATTCTCAGATAAGAACAAAGAAGTGTAATTGAATCAATGTCTGATTGTATCAAAGTTGCCAGGGAGCCTCGGGGAGGTGTGACCCACCTATTGTTCTCTTTATGTGTATTGTGCGGCCAAATATGGGCATGTGTATTGCCTGTGGGAAGAGATGGGTATAAATATTTCTGCAATAACAAAATAAAGTCAGTATTCATTTGACTCCCAAATTGTGTGTCGTCCAATATGGGAGGTCGGGGATGGTGAAACTGTAGTGCCTCTTGGGGATTTTACCTTATACCAGCGGAGATATTGGACTTCGTGTTCCAGCTCCGTTACACTCGCTAACCACTCCGTCAAGCCAGCAAATGACAAAACTTGAACCACAAGTTAAGGGTTCCAAGGAGGACTTACAAAGGGCTTAATGACATGTATGGAGCACTTCAAATGCAAAAAAAATCAATACTGTACTTTTATTAAAAAGGAAAGGGATGTTAGGTCTTAGAACTAATAGCACAATATTCTCGAACTCGCAAATCGGCATACATAAATTCTTTGAACATGAAATTGAACATGAAATAAAGTCCATCCAAAATCAACCTCCAAGCCCGTAGGACTTTGAAAAATGGAGGGCGGATATCAAAGTCCTACAGTCTTGGAGGTTGAAGTCTGTAGGACTTCAACAAATGGAGGTTGGATTTCAAAGTTCTACGGCCTTCAACTATGAGTTATGGGCTTGGAGATGGATTACATTGATGCCATGATGACAATCTCTGTTTCCATTGGCTGTTTCTTACTGGGAGTTACGGCTTTTCTGGATTGATCATGTTCAAGTTCGCAAATGCTACATGCGAAAGCCATGATTTCCGAATCTCGCTATAGGACCCTAACTTGCGGGCCCGGACAATTGAATAGCACCATAAGTTGCAGCCGCTGTGGCCTCGCAGCAGTCCCGCAGATGTAAGTCCTACATTACCTAACTTCCGATGCCTCAATTGAATGAGGCTCAGAATGTTTAACAATATACTATGGGGATTTTCTCAAATAGTTCTCCAGGATTACTCTCTTTAGAATATCTATCCAATATAATTCAATCTCCACATCTCTCTTGCATTAATACAAAAAGAAGAAGGGTGGGGGAGAGATAGTGCACCAGATCCTAGTGCAGATAACCAAGGTGTAATGATCCCAAACTTTTTTTTTTTTTTAAATATATAAGGTTATACTCTTACCTTTTATAACCTCCATTCATGAGGTATATCAAGGACTTCTCAACACCTGGTGACCTCTTTAACTGAGCTGTTGTAGACAAGATTGTTGTAAATTGTAGATTGTCATGGAGAGTCACAATTTGAGGATATCCCTGTTGCATACAGGCAAGACTATCGCTTCTTCAGCCTTTCCGATTGACTCACCTGGCTCTACAGGCTCTCCAGGCCCAAACTTGTGTACCCCATGAGCTAGTGAGAATATCAGGGTTGTCTTTGTCATATGACCATCACATCCAACTTCCTTATCTCAACAAACTCTATAGGCACTGAGAAATATTATGCACTCCTGTATTATAAAAAACAACTACTACTTTATTTCATTTTGAAGTCAAAGGATTTAAGGTGCAGACGACAGTGGCTTACGAGCCTCGAGCTGCGACCCCCTGTGATCAGCTCAATCACAGCTTGCTTCCAACAAAGCCTTTAATCTTGCACGGCCGCAAGAGTTGCAGTCGCAAAAAAAAAATACAATTAGCTATTTAATCCTATGCTCACCCTTCCGTCAAGCCCGTAAACCGCTAAAATCAAGCCTCAGCCTACTTACACCAAAGAGGTCCCGCAACGCTCTTACTTACAAAACGTAGCACTAATTAGGCAAATAAAAAATACATCCTGTACTTTTGTTAGAAGTGAAGGTCATTTTAGGTCTTAGAATTAATAGCACAGCATTCCCCTACTCTCAACTTGGCAAATAAAAATAGTTTATTTCATGTTAAATTTTCATCATAAAGTCTGACAGGCTTCAACATCCAGGAGGTTGAAGCCTGTAGGATTTTGTGATGGAAATTTAACATGCAATAAAGTATTTTTATTTGCCAAGTTGAGAGTAGGGGAATGCTGTGCTATTAGTTCTAAGACCTAACATCACTTTCTCTTTTAATAAAAGTACAGGATGGCTTTTTTATTTGCTTATGAAGTGCTACGATTTGAAAGTAAGACCTACGGCCTTGAATGACCTCCAAGACTGTAACTCGTGGTTCAAGCCGGCAAGCCTGTGACTCATGGTTCAAGCCCGCAAACTCCTAGCACTGGAAATGTAAATATAAATTCAAGACAGCACTGTAAAGCAATGTAAATGAGGGGGTACGCAATGGGTGACATGAGGATTAAAGGCAAAACATTCTCAAGCAGGCACATCGCCACAATACAATACTTTATTTCACGTTTAATTTCCGTCCAAAGTCCAACGGGCTTGATTAACACCCAAGCCCGTAACTCGTCATTCAAGCCCGTCGGACTTTGGACATAAATTAAACGTGAAATAAAGTATTGTATTGTGGCAATGAGCCAGCCTGAGAATATTGTGACTTTATTCCTCATGTCACCCATTGTGTTTCCCATCATTTACAGCGCTTTACAGTGCTGTCTTGAATTCATATTTTCTATTACATTTCTATGAGATTGCGGCCTTGAAAACAGCCTTGCGTCCGCAATTCTATTCAAGCACGGAATTGCTTATGGCCGATCGCATGGTTTGCGATCGGCCATAAAGGGGACCTCCTTGCGGTACCGCCCAATTGAATACCAGCGTAATGTAGCCCATGCGAAGCCATAACCCTGGTCGCAAGGAATCGCAGATTTGCTACCGTTTCACAGCCCCAATTAGAATGAGGCCCTAAGTGAATCAGCTCTCTTCACAACCATCATTTTGGAATTTCATTCTACCTTTAATCTTCACTTTTACTATTACAAGACATGATACATATCTTCCAGTGTTTATCAGATCTGTGTAACGTTTGAATTGGTCCAAAATATGTGACATTTTGTATTTTGAGTAATTTTTCACAACATAAATAATGACCTGATTTACAATATATGGAAAAAGCTAAATATTTTCTTTTGATGTAAACTGACTTTAAATGGACAACATGCTTTTTGTTATAATGTATTTAAAAGTCAATGTTTTAAACAGTCTCAAGACTTTTTGTTTCTTTTACTAAACTGCAGTAAGGTAGAGTGCAATATAAAAAAGTGCATATTTATTTTAACCCTCCTGGCTGTATGATTATGTCTGCATTTAGAATGTTGAAGTGGTACATTCAAAAATACTGACATAATCATACCACACTTCTTTATTCTGGACCATTCCACACCCTAGACCACACAGAGCACCATTACCCCTTCCCCTCTCTCCTCCTCCCTTTCCCCCCTTCCCCCTTATCATTCTCCTCCTCCCTTTCCCCCTCCCACCTTATCCTCCCCCCTCCCCTCTTATTCTCCTCCCTTTCCCCTTATCCTCCTCCTCCTCCCTTCACCCTTATACTTCTTCCTTCCCCCTTATCCTCCTCCTCCCTTTCCCCTCTCCCTTTATCCTCCTCCTCCTTCTTTCCCCCCCTTCCCCTTATCCTCCTCCTCTTCCATCTCCGCCTTATCCTACTTACTTTCCCCCTTCCCCTTATGCTCCTCCTCCTCCCTTTCCCCCTTATCCTCCTCCCTTTCTACATCCCCTTCCTCCTCCTCCCTTTCCCCCTTCCCCTTTATACTCCTCCTCCATTTCCCCATTATCCTCCTCCTCCCTTTCTCCCCTTATCCGCCTCCCTTTCCATCTTCGCCTCCTCCTCCTCCCTTCCCCCCCTTCCTCCTTATACTACTCCTCCTCCCTTTCTCCCTCTTTATTCACTTCCCTTTCCCCTCTCCCCTTACTAAGATCTGATGTTCATCTTTAAAAGTTTATGTTTTATAACAATACAATTAAGAAATATGTGTACAGCTTGAGATAAAAAATATATATGTTTTTATGTTTATCTTATCCACTTTTTATCCATAATAATTTTGCTCTCAACAGAAGTGATGAATTTAGTTGGCTTTGTCCTGTTTTTCACAATTGTTGTCCTATTTATATTTTCCTGTGATTGATGGGATATTGATTTTTTAAAGAAAGAGAAGATTCTTAATGTACGGTCCTGTTAAATGTTAGGTCTCACCTGAAAAATATGACCTGGAGTTGAGGGCCCAACAATCTGGCCCTCAGTCAGGCTAGATTTACATACTGTAGCATAGCCAAACATCAACTACGGAGCCCATATCTACTAAGCACCACCCTGGTCCATGTCCTATATTTTCTAGCCCTTATCTACCAAATCTGCCTCATATTTGATGAATCTTCCTTTCGTTTTTTATGGGACTCCAAGATAAACACTTTTTTGGCTTTCACCAAGCACTTCATCGTAGATCACAGCCCATATCTACTAAGCACCATCCTGGTATCACTTTTTCATATCTCAAAAATCTAGCCCTCGGTCCAGGCTAGCTTTTCGTAGCATTAGCTACCCTCAACGTAAGAGAGGGGCCCGACTACAATATGAAGATACCCAAACAGTATTGTTGTATACAAGGATTTTATTTGCAAAAAATGTTTTTACTTTTTTAATAAACCATTTGTTTTACTTACTACACTATGTTCGGCTCTATGCTGTCTTTTTTTCTACTAAGGCACAATATATGCCTGTGAAATACATTATCTACCTTTGAATAGATAAATTACCCACAATGGACCTGTTCTGAGCAACCTGTGTTTATATCACATACTAGTCAAGAAACGCATGGCATGACACTATCATTTGTGTGCACCCATGGATGTGATTTTACACATTTTACTATCTGACATGGGGCTAAGGTCATTTTAAATGTAAATTTTCCATTCCATAAGAAATTCTATGTAGTACTCAGTTTGACTCTATTATCTTTTCTGCCTCATTATTATTGCTCTACTGCCTTCCCTCTCTCTGCTAATGACATTGCCAAGTCGCTTTGGATATTTCATTGATGTTATGAAATGTAAACTTATCTGATACATCAATTAACAGATTAAAAACAAAGTGTAGAGTATAATAGAGATCAAAACCCAGCAGGACTCCATAGACCTCTTTTGAACGCACACCAAGCTCATGTAGAGCAGAGAAATATTGAGTGGCAGCAGCATGTGGTCAATAATTCATCTCAGCGCTATTGAATTTGCTATTGTGTTAAAAATGACCATATTGAAGCTGCTGTCGATGTTAAATTGAAAGTCAACTCCACAAAACTAAAAGTGTCTAAATGTATTTGAAAATGTAAGATATGATCATTAACTTTACAAGTTAATTACTAATAATTGTTTGTAGATTGTCTGTGTATTTATTATTGAGAGGAAATGGCTGATACAATAAACAGTCAAGAGGACAAAAAAGGAAAGGTTAATAATAGTTATTTATGTCCAGTTTGTAGATGTCAGACATGTTTCAGGAGCCATGAACCAACATACAAACAGAGCATGGATGCTGTCTTATCACCTAAAGCTAAGAGTTTCTTAAAATCCTTAATGACAGATAACGTTAAAACTACAAATGCAAAAAGCAGCAAAGAGTTAGCCCAAAAAAATAATGTAAAAAACACAGTTTACCTCATTGGCTTCTGATGTACCTCTCCCCATTTCTATTGTTGTCCTGAGCACTACTGTAAAGAATACAAAAATTTCAATTGAAATAACATTGATTGGGCAGGTTGGGAGCCTGGAGCATTCTGTTTAGTATAAGTGGACTATACCTACGATCCCATAACCATCTAAATCTCCAAAATTAGCATATTCCAGGTTACCAAGCCGCCCTAATTAATTTTCAGTTGAAATATTTCCCTTTGTTCAGTAGTGCTCAGAACAATGAGATAGAGGTACGGATGCGTACAACAATGAGGTAAACTGTGTTTATATTTTGTGACTAAAGATTTGCTTTACTGCTATCTACTGCTACTGCACTTGATTGTTAACGGTTAATTAACAGATAACTAAAAAATGAATATAAAAAACATGCTTACACTGGCCCTTTAACTGTAAAAGACAGATAATATGTGTTATTAAAAAAGAGAGAAAGTGTTTCAAACTTCTTGTGGACAATGTTTTGCAAGACTTCAACATGATAGGTTAGCAGGGCAGTGAGCCTTTAGCAGGTATGGTACTAAACACCATCACATCTCATATGGGCACATTACTCTGTGGCTTTCTAAAGATCTTCAATATTAACTACTTCAACTCCAAACAAATATGTGACTGTAACATGTGTACAAGAAGTTATTTAATCCGTTTGTTGTACACATCTGTTACAGCCTCTGACCTGTTTGCACACTGTGCCCCCTGCACCCCTGGAAAACTTGACCTAGGCCATTGGCACTGTTTCCTGGTGACTAAAACTGGCTTGGTATGGGCAAAAAAACAAAAAGGGAGAAAGCAGCGAAGACCTCCTGCAGGTTAGCTAGCCATCTTATCTTTATTATGTTACTTTTTGTTACTCACCCCCCCTTTTTGGTATTCACCCCCCCTGGCATTTTTCATGTATTGTTGCTTCACAACCTGGAATTAACATGGATTGTTTGAGGATTTGCATCATTTAATTTACAGAACATGCCCACAACTTTGAAGATGTTTTTTTAATTTTTTTATTGTGAAGCAAACATCAAATAGGACAAAATAACAGAAAAAGTCAATGTGCATAACTATTCACCCCCCTAAAGTCAATACTTTGTAGAGCCACCTTTTGTGGCAATCACAGCTCCAAGTCCTGTTGGATAAGTCTCTATGTGCTTGCCACATCTTACCACTGGGATTTTGCCCATTCCTCCTTGCAAAACTGCTCCAGCTCCTTCAAGTTGGATGGTTTGCTCTTGTGAACAGTAATCTTTAAGTCTGACCATAGATTTTCTATTGCATTGAGGTCTGGGCTTTGACTAGACCATTACAACACGTTCACATGTTTCCCCTTAAACCCCCCAAGTGTTGCTTTAGCAGTGTGTTTGGGGTCATTGTCCTGCTGGAAGGTGAACCTCCGTCCTAGCCTCAAATCACGCACAGAGTGGTACAGGTTTTGCTCAAGAATATCCCTGTATTTAGCACCATCCATCTTTCCCTCAACCCTAACCAGTTTTCCAGTCCCGGCTGCTGAAAAACATCCCCACAGCAGGATGCTGCCATCACCATGTTTCACTGTGGGGATGGTGTTCTTTGGGTGATGTGTTGGGTTTGCACCAGACATAGCGTTTTCTTTGATGGCCGAAAAGTAAAATTTTAGTCTCATCAGACCAGAGCACCTTCCTCCATACATTTAGGGAGTCTCCCACATGCCTTTTCAAAAACTCAAAATGTGCCATTTTGTTTTTTGCTGAAAGTAATGACTTTCTTCTGGCCAGTCTGCCATAAAGCCCAACTCTATGGAGCGTACGGCTTATTGTCATCCTATGTACAGATGCTCCAGTCTCTGCTATGGAACTCTGCAGCTCCTCCAGTGTTACCTTAGGTCTCTGTGCTGCCACTCTGATTAATGCCCTCCTTGCCTGGTCCGTGAGTTTTGGTGGGCGGCCGTCTCTTGGCAGGTTTGCTGTTGTGCCATGTATTTTCCATTTGGTTGTGATTTGATGGTGCTCCTGGGGATCATTAAAGATTTGGATATTTTTTTATAACCTAACCCAGACATTACTTCTCAACAACATTGTCCGTTAGTTGTTTGGAGAGTTCCTTGGTCTTCATGGCAGTTTTTGATTAGCGCTGCCTCTTGCTTAGGTATTGCAGCCTCTGGGGGCTTTCAAAAAAGGTGTGTATATGTAATGACAGATCAAGTGACACTTAGATTGCACAAAGGTGGACATCCTTTCACTAATTATGTGACTTCTGAAGGTAGTTGGTTGCACCAGAGCTTTTTATGGGCTTCATAACAAAGGGGGTAAATACATACGCACATGCCAATTTTCTGTTTTCTATTTCTAAAAAATAGTTTTATGTATATATTTTGCTCATTTGACTTCACCGACTTAGACTATTGTCTTCTGATCCATCACATAAAATTCAGATTAACAAAACATTGAATTTAAGGCTGTAATGTAACAAAATAGATACAAAGTCAAGGGGGTGAATACTTTTGCAAGGCACTGTATGTTTCAATAAAGTGCATTAGCAGTGTTAAATAAGATGCAGATCTATGGGGGAATGAACAAAAGAGGAAATTAAAGTAATGGAGATGTAAGTTGTGTTTCCCCCATGTAGGGAATCTATTAGTAGGTCCCAATTTACATGTTGAAGTTACTAGCTCTACAGCAATATATCTTGGCATATATTTTCTAAGCCATGGTAGAGTATAATAAGAGAAACTGAATATTGCCTAATAAAATGTCAGAAGGCCCTGAAGGTTGATAAATATCATAGAAACAAAACATTCATTACGGTGTGTGAGCTGCACAGAATGGCTGTGTTCATTATTATTTGCTCGCAGGCTTGTCATACATTGCAGAGTATGGTTATTTTTGAAACAGAAGAAAAGCAGTAAAAATAAATTGGTAATGTAACTAAAATGTGGGATTAAAATTAGTCTGACAGCAAAGTTGGTAAAATAAAGTTTGCTTATCTAAGCATGTCCCTATACGGGTCTTGATGGGGGACGGTTACAATACTGACTGCTCCAAGTGGGAGCCATTTATGTGATGTATGGTTTAAATAATGGTGGCTTATTGCTAATGTAAATAGGTTTATAACCTTTCAGTGGGAAATAAAGGCAGCTGCTCTTTCCAGCAATAAACATTTGGTTATTGCAACAAAGCATAACATTATATTTAAGAGATGAGAAGTGTTTGATGGAAGTGTAGGAATCAGACAGTTTTATGGAAAGAGAAAGAACAGTTATCGTGTTTGTAAAGAATGGAAAAATTAATACAGAAATATGGACACAAAAATGGATGATAAGTGGTGTGATGCCATGATGGGGGAGAAGTCTGTAAAAAAGTACTGTGATAACTGCTTCTCTTTCTTCCCTAAAGACGCCTAGTACAGTCTTTCACAAGGGAATGCATTTACTGAGCAAACCCAAGATGGAAATGACATCCTTGGGCTTTTTTGTTTCCAATCCACATCTACACCGTTAATTAACATGGTTTCCCCTGTTTGGAAGTCGTGGGGTTTGGAGACTTTCATTCTAAGTATATACCCCTTGTCTGTTTGTTTTGGGCATTGTGTGGCTAGCTGCTTGTTATCTTTTTATATGTAAATTTGTGTAGTATTATAATCCATAGATTGTGATTTAATTATTGTCTGCAAGGACAAGACTGAGAGGCTGATTGTGAAACTAACACACTGGGGGTATATATCACTCCTGAGTAATTGAGTTAGCTGGCCTTTCTATCTTTTAATTATGTTCCTTTGTTACTCTGCAAATAGATTATTTGAAGTATTGGGAACTTTTTGTTCTACCATGTATTAGTCCCTGTGTGTTTTAATAAAGTGCATTAACCCTTTAAAAAGCATACAAGTGAGTCAGCAGTTTTTCTTATGGGTGGCTTTAAAGGAGCTTTTTAATCACGTGTTCAGTTCCAGTACTGCATTTCTGCTCTCTACAGATCCTGATGCAGGCCTCATTTTAGGGGAATCCTTAGCAGAGATACACATAAACCTTTAGAGAAGAGAATCTAACTGGTGGGATTCATTCATTGGCTGGTCCCACTTGGCCCACTCATGACAATTGGTTTATACAATCTGTGCAAGTCAGTCCTTGGGCATTTTTAAGTATGACACAGAGCCCCTCTCCTAGGGATTATAACCCTATAAAATTTGCCACTCACACCACTCATGTTATGGGTTTGTTCTGTCTTTGATAATATTCTACATGCCAGTAGTTGACTGTCCATTCTTGCCATTACTGTGAGTAACCTCCTCATCAGTCTATACTACCTATAAATTATATAGTAAAAGTGTGAAGTCAACAGTGTGCTAATTTGTCAATCTGCTAGTTTTTGGTACAATATGCAAATGTGTTGAACATTTGTAGACAAGTGTGCTTTGCCTAGTGAGGTAGACAGAATTCTATAAAAATACTAGTGACTTGCCCGTCAAAAATGACGGCAATAACATTTGAAGCCTGGCAATGCTGTTGGCCGCACAATACAAGGCTTTCTTCCACTCTAACGTGCAAGCTTTACGAGCGCTTCGGCGCTCATTGTAAGGCTTTCCCCCATTTTCTTTACTTGCCTTGCAATGAGCTCCTATGCCTCATTAAAGAGCCTATTCCCCCCTCTACTTTACGGGCCTTGCGCTAAGCGCCGAAGCTGCTTATCGTGTGCCTCGAGATGAGCGCCAACAGACCGACGCTCTCACCCCTGTGTCTTTTTCCCCCTCTCTCCATTTCCTGTGTCTCTTTCCCCGCTCTCCCTTCCTTAATTACTTACCTCATAGAAAGCTGATGCTTTCTCCCCTTCAGCCTGATCTCTAGAGAAGCAAGATGCGAAACATGAGTGTCAGATCAGATTCAGCGCTGTCCTGCGATTGTGATGTCACCATCCGCCTCTGGAGAGCTAATACAGATTACTACATACTGTAACAATGGAGTTTGTGACTACTAATGATTTGAACTTTAAATGTGAGGGTAAATGGTCAGAGGTAAAGTAGTGGGTACCTAATCTCCACTACAAATTAGATATATAAGGCCCCAGTGGAAATGATTCCATATCCCCTGTTGATTCCATGATATCCATTTTAATTGATTAAATGTGTATATGTTTATTAGTGTGCCTCACCTTTCTTACTTGAATAATGAAATTTACATATATTATACATTGATATAACCAATTCAGCTCTATATCGATCATAGAAAGACAGAGATACCTATTTACATTACTCATAGAGAGATAGTGATATTTATGTGTTATGAGTAAATTTACATTCTGAATAAGCACTGTCATATGATATATCCCTCACAGTTTATTCTCTTGTGTGATTTAAATGTTTGTGATTGTATAGATCTGTTCCATCATTTGTTGAGGTTCTGTACAAGTTGACAATTAATCCATATCACACTATACTTTTTGGGACAGTCACTTGATATTTATTATTTAAACCTTTCATATTTTATACTTGGACTTATTTTTTATTTTTTATGTAATCATGTATTTGGCCCTTTTTTGAAATAATATACTTTGGATGCTATATAAGGGAACGATCTAAGGTAAGATTTAAATGTATACTTTACTTTACTTGGGTACTTTATTTTAATATTGAAAACTGTAAACTTTCCATACCCCACAGTTCACTGTCTCTTGTCTTTATTATGTTTCCTAGTCTAGCCAATTGACAGCTGCAACAAAAAGTCTTATAGCCAAATTATAGTTAGAGAGGTTGTTGAATAGAGAGAAAATGTGTGATAACATCATCAGATAGACCTGGAATGGAGTTACTGAGAGAGAGAGAGAGTGCCATGGATTTCTATTTTATAAAGAAAGACTTATAAAGAAAGAGTTACTGGCACTTATACTTATAGCTTGGAGTATGTATAGGAGAGTGGTGGTTGGTGTAATCACAGCAAACCATTGGTAAGTGAAGATTTGTGAATCTTGGGTTATATATTCTCTTTACCGGGTTGCTTTAGTTCCTTTATAAAATGCGTTGTCACTATATTTCTTGCTATCTCTTAATTCTTGTTAATATACATTTTGGTGGAAATCCAACTTGGTGTCTCTTTTTGTCAAACAGTTTATATTCATTTCCTTTTAAACCCCACTCCCTGTCTGTATAAACCGTACTTCCTGTCTGTATAAACCGTACTTCCTGTCTGTATAAATCACACTTCCTGTATGTATAAACCCCATTTGCTTTCTATATAACCCTCACTTCCTGTCTGTGGAATCTACTTTTAATTTTAATTACTTGCTAGTTTTTTAGTCTAGTTTCTGACATTTAAGGTTTAAGATTTTCAAGCTGGATCCCCTCTGTGGCATTTCCCTGTATTTAATTTAATTTTCTCTTATTGTCATTTGACTGCAACTGCCAACTTCCTTCTCAGTCTTCAACATACTGGTTTTATATTGTGAGAAACATTAATTGGCATTAAGTCCTGTCTGAATATATTATTCCTTGAAATGTTAAACCAAAACGTTTCACACAAGTACTTTAGATCGTCCCATCTCTTCTCCATGTTATTCTCCTCTGTGCTGATTTATTGCAGCCCTATTATCACACTACACTAAGACTTAAGAACATTTGTAGAACTATAATATTCCCAATAGTAAAATATTAATGTGAGAGCTGGACCATAAAGAAAGCTGAGCGTCATAGAATTGACACCTTGAATTGCAATTTTGGAGTAAACTGCTTAGAGTGCCTTGGATAGCAATACTACAGGAAATGAAGCCAGGCTGTTCAATGGAAAGTTTGATTATGAGGCTTAAGCTCAAATATTTTGACCATATGATGAGGAAACAGGGTTCCCTAGAGAAGACTCTAATGCTGGGAAAACTTGAAGACACAAGAAGAAGGGGCTGACAGAGGCGGATATGGATAGATGAGGTCATTGAAGCAATGACCAGGACCTCAGAGGGGCAGTGGATGACAGATGTGCCTAGCCTTCTGCAGTCCATAGGGTCATGGGGAGTGGGACATGACTAAACAACAACAGCAAAGTGTGTCAATGTTATTTGTAGCATATTTAGGCTAGCTTGTGAATTGTATTGAGATACATAATTGATTAAACAATTGTGGATATTTTAGTGAGTGGTTGGCTAGTGAGGCCTTTTAAATGTAAGTTAATAGATACGAAGAGTTATTATTGACCCTTAAAGATGACTTAAGAAAGGTTAGTGTGTAAGTATTAGAATTGATATTCTTAAACATTTCATCACTCATCAAATTTCCTTTTCATTCATTATTTTATCTGGGCTTGGGTTAATACTAATTAATTACCCCACATTCAACAACTTAATTTGTTACATGTTTGTTTACTTGTAATAAGGCATGAGGAGTTTAAAGGAAAAGCTGAGTATTTCAAACAAGTTGATTTTGACCTTGACTGAGGCTGAATGTGCTTCTTAGTGTTAAACATGGATGAGTCACTTTATCTGTAATGAATCTAAGGAGGCAGAAAGACTCAAAGTAAACACACTGGGTTGTGCACAGCAGCGTTTAACACACTAATCTATGGATGATAACTGACTGATATTGGCTACCAAGGATTATCCCATAAGAACAATCAGTCACTGAGTCCATGTGTCCAGCAGTAATAGGGAAACCTGCTCATAATACATATCAGGATTGATCCAGCAGTCTCTCAGGCAAACAGCGAAATGCGCTAGCATGGCATTCCAGTGATTACGATGTTAGCTGAAGGAAACAAGAAACTATCAGAAAGAGAAGAAATAACTGCAAATTGCTGGATTGAGATATATTGAAAACAGGATATTGAGAAAGAAACAGACACAGGGGACTGGGTGTATTTCATCAATGGAGGATTACAATGTAGTTACTGAAGGTCAGAGATCTTATGTCTTATGTATTGTTATGAATCAATAAAAAAGGTCAACACGTTTGTGGCAAAAGATTATTGGATTTCTAAAGACTATACTGTATATATCAGCAGGCTATAGCAAACCAGATTTGTGGAAATTAATGAGCCTTCATTTTGCAAACATAGGAGCACAATGTACAAGCAAAATGTTTTAGAACGCAAAATAAATAAATACAATTTTTACATTTTTAAATAATATATACAGTCATTCTTTACTGAATGGTTTCATTGTCTTTTTAGTGTTGATTATGCCCTCTACTTTCTCAAAAAGGTGTGTCTTTGTAAATGAATGAGCTTTTCAATAATCCCTTTGAAAGCTCTGGCAGCTGTAGCTGCCACATTCCCAATATGCTGACAAAAACTATCTGGGCATTCAAAAGTCTACTCCCACCTCAGGAAGATAATCAGCAGAAAACAACATGGTCAATTTAACTGCAGCATGATTGTGCATAAAGTATAAAAAGTTACAGGCTTTAATATTCTAATACAATTATTTAGATAAAAATGGACTACAATTGTCCTTTATGTTCCTTGTATATCAAACATTTTATTCCTCCTTTTTGTCATTTCCTCAGACTTTCTCCAAATAAATCCTCACATGTCTCACATACAGTCTGCTCATCTCTTGGGATGCCTGTCCCTTGGGTTTCACCTCCTCCCACACCTTCACCTGCTGCCATTATTATTATGGATTATTGCTCTGTAACTCATCACTGTCAATAAAGATGAAACTGGCAAAGACTTGAACTGAGAAATGACAATCTCAGACTTAGCAAAGCTTCATCTTAGTCCTATTATAAAGATGTACAAAAAGACACATTCGCATTAGGTAATAAATACATACTTCTGGTGATGTAGTCATTTGGGATGTCAAAATATGTTAAGGTCAAAACTGAATGCTCATCCATTTTTTTTTTTTTTTTTTAAAGGAGTATGTTTTAAATGGTAACAGTGTAACACTTGTTATTTCCAATAAAAAATTCCTTCAGGGATGGATTTTCAAAACATAAAAAAGACAACACTTTATAATAAAAAATAGCTTTTCTTTCCGCACAGAGGCATAACGAATTCCTGCCTGAGACTACACTGGCCTGTCTAAGCCTTGGGATGATAGACTGATAGGCAGAAGGACAGAAAAAGTGATAGAAAGAAAGAGCAACAGGCAGAAAGAGGGATTGGCAGAGAGAGGAACAGACAGAGGGATAGATAGATAGATAGATAGATAGATAGATAGATAGATAGATAGATAGATAGATAGATAGATAGATAGATAGACACATAGATAGATAGAGGGATAGACAGAGGCATAGACTGATAGATGGGGTATAGACCGATAAACAGACAGACAGAGGGATAGACAGACAGTGGAATAGACTGATAGATAGACAGACAGAGGGATAGACAGACAGTGGAATAGACTGATAGACAGACAGACAGAGGGATAGACAGACAGTGGGATAGACTGTTAGACAGACAGAAAGAGGAATAGACAGACAGTGGGATAGAATGATAGAAAAACAGACCGATGGATAGACAGACAGAGGGATAGACTGATAGATAGAGGAATAGACAAACAGTGGGATAGACTGATAGACAGACAGAGGGATAGACAGACAGTGGGATAGAATGATAGATAGATAGACAGAGGGATAGTCAGACAGTGGGATAGACTGATAGACTGATAGACAGATAGACAGACAGAGGGATAGACAGACAGTGGGATAGACTGATAGACAGACAGACAGAGGGATAGACAGACAAAGGGATATACTGATAGATAGACAGATAGACAGACAAAGGGATAGACAGACAGTGGGATAGACTGATAGACAGACAGACAGAGGGATAGACAGACAGTGGGATAGACTGATAGACAGACAGAGGAATAGACAGACAGTAGGATAGATTGATAGACAGATAGACAGAGGGATAGACAGACAGTGGGATAGACTGTTAAACCGACAGAAAGATGAATAGACAGACAGTGGGATAGACTGAGAAAGATAGACAGACAGTGGGATAGACTGATAGACAGACAGGCTGATGGATAGACAGACAGAGGGGTAGACTGATAGACAGACAGAGGAATAGACAGACAGTGGTATGGAATGATAGACAGATAGACAGACATAGGGATAGACAGACAGTGGGATAGACTGAAAGACAGACAGACAGAGGGATAGACAGACAGAGGCATAGACCGATAGATGGGGGCTAGACCGATAGACAGATAGAAGGATAGACAGACAGTGGGATAGACTGACAGACAGATAGACAGACTGAGGGATAGGCAGACAGAGGAATAGACAGACAATGTGATGGACTGATAGACATACAGAGGAATAGGCAGACAGAGGGACAGACTGATAGACAGACAGAAGGATAGACAGACAGTGGGATAGATTGATAGACAGATAGACAGACAGAGGGATAGACAGACATTGGGAAAGACTGATAGACAGGCAAAGGGATATACTGATAGACAGACAGAGGGATAGGCAGACAGAGGGATAGGCAGACAGAGGGATAGACTGATAGACAGACGGATGAATAGGCAGACAGTGGGATAGACTGATAGATAGATAGACAGAGGGATAGTCAGACAGTGGGATAGACTGATAGACTGATATACAGATAGACAGACAGAGGGATAGGCAGACAGTGGGATAGACTGATAGACAGACAGACAGAGGGATAGGCAGACAGAGGGATAGACTGATAGACAGACAGAGGAATAGGCAGACAGTGGGATAGACTGATAGACAGACAGAGGGATAGGCAGACAGAGGCATAGACAAACAATGGGATAGACTGATAGACAGACGGATGAATAGGCAGACAGTGGGATAGACTGATAGATAGATAGACAGAGGGATAGTCAGACAGTGGGATAGACTGATAGACTGATATACAGATAGACAGACAGAGGGATAGGCAGACAGTGGGATAGACTGATAGACAGACAGACAGAGGGATAGGCAGACAGAGGGATAGACTGATAGACAGACAGAGGAATAGGCAGACAGTGGGATAGACTGATAGACAGACAGAGGGATAGGCAGACAGAGGCATAGACAAACAGTGGGATAGACTGATAGACAGACAGAGGGATGGACAGACAGTGGGATAGAATGATAGATAGATAGACAGAGGGATAGTCAGACAGTGGGATAGACTGATAGACTGATAGACTGATAGACAGATAGACAGACAGAGGGATAGACAGACAGTGGGATAGACTGATAGACAGACAGACAGAGGGATAGACAGACAAAGGGATATACTGATAGATAGACAGATAGACAGACAAAGGGATAGACAGACATTGGGAAAGACTGATAGACAGGCAAAGGGATATACTGATAGACAGACAGAGGAATAGGCAGACAGTGGGATAGACTGATAGACAGACAGAGGGATAGGCATACAGAGGGATAGACTGATAGACAGACAGAGGGATAGGCAGACAGAGGGATAGACTGATAGACAGACAGAGGAATAGGCAGACAGTGGGATAGACTGATAGACAGACAGAGGGATAGGCATACAGAGGGATAGACTGATAGACAGACAGAGGGATAGGCAGACAGAGGCATAGACAGACAGGGGGATAGACTGATTGACAGACAGAGGCATAGACAGACAGTGGGATAGACTGATTGACAGACAGAGGCATAGACAGACAGGGGGATAGACTGATTGACAGACAGAGGCATAGACAGGTCTTGCACTTTAGTGGCTTCGGGTGACCCTGAAAATCAGGTTTTGAAATAGACTTTAAAGAATTGAGCTGAAAAGTAAGAGAGCGGGTGTAGGCTGCAATAGTCAAGGTGAGAATATATGAGGGCGTATATCAAAGTGCCAGATGTGCATAAAGACAGAATGACGGCCATTATTCTCAGTGGCTTGCAATATGGTTACTGAACTGACCAATAAAAATGTCCCCTTCACCTTTGTTTCATGACACATTTACATTACTGATGATAAACACGGCACTTTATTTATGTGCATACTGGCAGCGCTCAAATAAAATACTTCCAATGGCGGCCTTATTATTCTTACATTTTATAGCCTCTAAAACAAAGGACAGAAAAAGGTGAGAAAACATTTAACATTTGGCTTTTATCATTGGGGGGGAAAAGCGCATTAAAAGTGAGAGAGCAATTAGTTATTAAAGAACTAAACAGAACAAAAAAGGAACAATGCGATCAAAAGTGAAGCCGCTTTGTGACTGGCAAATGCGGAAGTAAATATGTGTGATATAAAATGTTCAGTATATGGGAAATTGCTTTAAAGTAAAATAATGTGCTTATTGGTGAAAATTGAATGAATGTATTTATGAGAAATTAGTTTAATCAATGAAAATATTTAGGTGTTTAAAGGACAACTGAAGTCCAATATTTATAGTATTCTCTTTTGAAGAATTGTACTTAAAAAGGATTAGCAAGATATTAGAATAAATACATAAATAAAAACAAATGAATTACTTAAATAATTATTTTTGCATACAACGGATCTATCCTGTTATAGTTACGGCAGCAGTGACAGTAGAGTAGCAGCAAGGAGCTGCTAGACGGTGCTGCCGATATTTTACAGCACTGACGATATTTGAGAGAAGTTCTAATCTTATAATGTTACCCTAACTCTTAAACTAACCCTAACCCTCACCCTAACCCTAACAGTTTACCTAAGCCTAACGCTATGATATCGTCACTGAAATATCACCAGCACCACTGCTACTGACTGCCGCTGTAACATTAACAGGAAAGGACCCATACAACTATGCTTTAACCTTGTTTTAGAATAAATAGATAAATAAATAAATAAATAAATAAATACAAATTAATTAATCAATTAATATTACATACAACTTGTCTTCAACATGGATTGCCACCTAAGAGAAGACTTTGAACGCAGATAATTTCCATTTAGTTAATTAGAAATAGATCACATCGAAATTTCTAGTTGGACTGAGAGCAACTGGTGCCTTATCTACATCTAAGGTCCCTTTCTGATATTATTTCCAAGTGATGGCAATCTCCACTTGAGCATTCCTATTTATTATTGTTAGCTCAGGAAAGCCTTTTTATTAGGTTACTTTCTAGAAACAGATGCCCATTATCAATTCTAGTTCTTCAAAAGCCTATGGTACAAAGAAAAACAAGTTTTCTGGTGACTACATTGAGAAATATTCTACAACTGGGGTAGGCAACCATCGTCCAGGAGCGCCAAAATCAGTCCTGGATTTCAGTATTTCTCTGTTTCTCTGTGCACAGGTGAGGCAATCACTTGGGCCTTCTGACTGACTCACGTGCGGACAGCAGAGACATACTGAAATCCAGGACTGTTTTTTTTTTTTTTTTTTTTAAACTCCATGAATTAGGATGTCTACACTTTACATAACTAGTATCTTTACCCCCGTAACCTGCATTTTTTTTAAATTAAAGATTGTTTTAGTTCAGCCCAGATCTCGCAGATCTTTAATCTTAGACCTGACTTCTCAGGTCTCATGTCTCAGATCTTCTCCCCAGGGCTTATTTATCTAGTTATTCTTCTCTAATTTACACTTTCAGACCAACACCCTCTTCTGTATTTACTATTCTTGTTACCAACCTGTATACAATGCATCCTTTGTCCTTTTTCCAAACATTCTATAAATCTTTGACAAGTGGTAACAAAGTGAAAATACTGTAATATTTTATTACCATCCCCTCTCTTACATTTTCTTTTAATTTAGGGTCATCCAAGATGGGTAGGTCAAAACAGAGAGGTCAGACAAATCATGGTCCACTGGCGAAGGAACTGTCAACCCACTCCAGTATCTTTGCCAATAAACCCTTATGGATGAGCACAACCAGAGATACAACTATGAAATGTTCATGGTGTGCTGCGGTCCAGGGTCACAGAGAGAGTTGGACATGACTGAATGACTTAAAACAATATAATTTAGTTTCACCTTAGTTATGTTAGCAGCAATTTGAAGAAGAAAAGCAATATTTGCATATTTGTTTACACCCTCTATCTGATGGTACAGAAACATAATGTGGCTACAGGATCCATTAACACACTTTAGATCTACCTCTCAGCAAAACACTCTCAGCTGGTGGCTGATACTCTAATCTTTGAACCTGATTTTAATATTAAATATTGCTTTTATAAACAACTAAACAAGCATTGTATTAATGGTTAGTACTAAATTCAAAATAATATTGTTGTCAGAGCGTTACAGTGATCCTATAAGTTCACAAAAGAACATGTAAGGTGGTACAAGGAAAAGACCAAGAAGGAGATTATTATCATTTATATTCTGTAGCGCTATACATGGTTTAAGTTCAAGGCAACAAAAAAAAATTGCAATATTAACACTTTGCAAAGGATGGAGAGCCATTTATTTAAGCTTATATTCCAGTGTCCATAAGGCACATTGCAAGATTGAAAATGAGTAAACTTACAATCTAACAGCCCTTTTAAATTCCTGTGTGCTTCAAATTTGACAAAGTTACAATGCTCTTAAATTAGAAATTATGTGAGCTGCGAGCAAAGGATGCTATCTTGTACACCATTGACACGAGGAACATAAAGACGAATCATATCATACAAATCAGCTCTAAGATCACATTTGCAAGCTACGTGTTAACACTCAACTCTAATTTGATGAGGCCTTAAGTTTGCAAGTTTCCAATGAGAGAAGATCCCTGCTGTGCTGCGCAATAACATATAAAAAAAACATTCAAATTAATTTCAATGTACGCAAATATTTTCCTATATTTTTAGCTATGCAGAATTGATTTGATGTGTCCATTTATTTGTGCACACTGAGTTATGTTACCTCTACAGCCGCAGCTCACATGCTTTTTGGAAGAAGATTTGGTGCTAATCAGCTAAATAAAACCTCAGTGTCATTGCTGACTTCTGTTTGAGGAGCTGTCTGGCACTTGCCGTGTACTATTATATTTGTACACAATTTTTAAATTGTTGTAGGGAATGCCTTTCTGTTTGGTTTTTCTTTATCCCCCCAGGCGCGAGCAGCACGCGTGGGGGCTCTTTGTAAGCCTCGCTGTACAGGTTGTACTTATGAATTGTCAGCGTAAATCTCAGCTAATATTCTAAGTTGCAGAACAGTTTTAAAAAATGCATTTTTATTGTATCTGACTCAAATATCCACAAGGGCAGCGTGTCTTAGTTATTAAACAGAGAAGAGCTGAAATGGTGTGAATTGTATTGCATTGATTTTGTGGAATATATGGCTCAAAATACTACACACATAAAGTACATAGAAGATGGCAGATAAGAACCATTAACATTTTGATGCATTTAAACCCACTGTCAGGTCAATCTATAACCAGGATTGCTTTTACATATCTGTAGTTCCTAGACACAAATGCCATAGCCTCCATGTGCATCTCTGTCACCATGTTGCTTCACCACCATACATATATATATACATGGTGTAGCACACTGCACATCTGCCACTTCACCCCCAAATATTTCACCTTCCCAAGAAAGAACTTGCTCATGGCATTTGACTTGAGAAGGCAGTGGCTGTGCCTCAAAGATAAACAAACAGAAATGTAAATGAGTTTTAACTTTTTGTTATGCAAATGAGGCATTCCTCCCAGAGAGGCGCCACTAGGCAGCTGCCTTGTTTGCCCAGGTAATAATCCAACCATGTCTATAACTAGATATTGTACAAAAAAGGAACAGAGCAGAACATTGTGAGGTATGGTATGCTAGTCTAGTTTTAATAGTAACTATTAAAATTAAAATTGTAATACTAATACTCATGACTAAATAGAGTAAAATCTTGCATCAATAATAGTACTAATTTAATTAAATGAAAAATGGGTTTTCAGTTGACTTTACTTCTTATCACCAAAGTGTTTGTAGGATAATATAGGGAAATAAGATTATGAGCTCATTCAAATATTTCTGTTCTGAAAAGCGCATTGAAGTTAAAGTATAGTGTGACTGGACAAATGGTCACATTCTCAATAAACAGCGTGGAAACTGTGGAGCACCATTCCATTCCATTGATGTCAGAGGTGAACATCAGCTGCGAAGGTGTGTGAGGGCCAACCAACACGCTATAATTGAGCAACTCACTATCCAAACCAACCAGACATGACGTGTCTAAAATGACAGTACAGCCAACCCTGTATCGGGCTGCAAAGCAAACGGCTGGTCACTGCGCTCATGCTGACGAGGTTCATTGTGAGAAATGGATTTAATTTCCATGACAATACCAAAATTGGACTTCTGATTGGCAAAGGATTGCCTTCTCTGATGACGCTTTCTGCTTTGACAAACTATGGCTTGTCAGGTGTGAAACCATAAAGAACAAATTGTTGGAAGAACACAAGCTGGTTATGGTCTAGAAATGTTTTATTGGCATTTTATGGGGCCAATCATACCTCTGGAAGGCACTCTCAACTGATTGGGTTATCTATCCATCATTGCAAACACACCCATATATGTTGATTGTGTACCGTGGAGCGGATGAGAACTCCCAGCCGGGACAATGCAACATGTCATATGGCCAGAATTGTCAGTGAGTGGTTGGAGGAACACGGCACAGATTTCCAAGTACTTCCCTGGCCTCCAAAATTCCCCGGACTTGAATCCCATCAAGCACTTGTGGAACCACCTCGATCACCGTGCTTACCATATGGATCCTCCACCACGCACTCTTCAGCAGCTGTTGAATTCAATCCAGTCTGCATGGCTCCATATACCCTTCCAGCAACTGATTGACTAACTTCCACGCTGTCTAGGTGCTGTCTGTGCAGCATGCAGTGGTTTTTCAGGGATATTAGCTGGTGATCATGATAATGTGACTGAACCGTGAATATATGACTGGAGAAAAGCAGATGTGATACCTATATTTAAAAAGGGAGCAAGAGCAAATCCGGGGAATTACAGACCAGTGAGCCTCACTTCTGTAGTGAGGAAGCTTTTAGAAGGCTTAATAAGGGATAATATACAAGTATATACCTATTTGAACAGGATTATAAGAAAAAGTCAACATGGATTTATGAGAGATAGGTAATTTCAAACAAATCTAATTAGTTTCTATGAGGAGGTTAGTAGGAACTTGGCTCAAGGCAACTCAGTGGATGTAGTCTATTTGGATTTTGCAAAGGCTTTTGATACAGTGCCACATGGGAGACTATTGTGCAAACTATGGGATACAGAAATTGCAGTAAATATCTGCTCATGGATTGAGAGCTGGCTAAAAGACAGGAAGCAAAGGGTTGTTGTAAATGGAACATACTCAGATTGGACTAATGTGGCAAATGGGGTTCCACAGGGTTCAGTATTAGGTCCTCTCCTTTTTAACATATTTATTAATGACTTAGAGGTGGGACTGGAAAGTAGTGTAGCCATTGTTGCTGATGACACAAAGTTGTGCAAGGTAATTAAATCAGATAATGATGTACTTTCTCTCCAAAGGGATTTACATAAAATATAGGAATGAACATCTAAATGGCAGATGAGATTTAATATGAATAAATGTAAATGTATGCATCTGGGAAGGAAAAATAGACATGCAATTTATAATCTTAATGGAGCAAATATAGGAGTATCTGATATTGAAAGGGGTTTGGTAGTGCTTGTGGACAACCTCCTAGGTAACAGTGCTCAAAGCCAAGCAACCGCTGCAAAGGCAATAAAAAGATTAGCATGTATTAAGAACGGTATAGAAGCATGGGAAGCAAATATAATTCTGCCACTATACAAATACCTAGCACACCCTCATTTGGAATATGGAGTACAATGTTGGGCACCACTTCATAAAAAGGACATTTTAGAGCTGGAAAGGGTACAGAGGAGGGCAACAAAACTAATAAGGGGAATGGAGGGGCTAAGTTATGAAGAAAGACTAACCAAATTAAACTTATTTTCTCTAGAAAAAAGGCGTCTAAGAGGAGATATGATTACCTTATATAAATACATCCAGGGTAAGTATAAAGTTTTTTCAAGGGAGCTTTTTGTGCCAAGAGGTTTTCAACTGACAAGAGGACATCCCTTGAGGTTAGAAGTAAAAAGATTCCACCTTAAAGAAAGAAAAGGGTTCTTCACAGTAAGGGTGGTTAATCTGTGAAATTCTCTACCAGAGGAGGTGGTGACAGCGGATTCGATAGATAACTTTAAAAGGGGACTGGATTTATTTCTAATTTAGAAGGGAATTCAGGGTTATACTGTATAATTAGAGAGAGTGTATTGATCCAGGGAGAAATCCGGTTGCCAGTATCTGGGGTCAGGAAGGAATTTATTTTTTTTCCCCTTTGAAATAACTGTCTAAGTTTCACTTGGGTTTTTTTTCTGTTTGCCTTCCTCATGATTAATTAATAATTAAAAAATAAATAAATAGTTGATTAATAATTAATTAACAATTAACAACAAATTAATTAATAAGTAATTCTCATATTGCAGATCAGAGATCTTAAAAGGTTGAACTTGATGGACTGAAAGTCTTTTTTCAATCTTAATTACTATCAGCCTTATTAAATTGTGATTCGGTAAATTTAAAAGGGCTTTTTTTAAGCACATAGCATATTTTATTTACAGAAGTTTTTCGTTAGTGAAGACCTTGCTTTTGGATAGAAGTTCACTAACTAAAAACTCCTGTAAAAAAAAATATGCTATGTGCTTAAATAGAGCTGTTTTAAATTTACTGAATCACAATAATAAGGCTATATGTAACTATGTAACTATGTAACTATTTGTAATAAACACATGGGCCCTCATTCAATTGCAATTTGGCCAATTGAATAGGGCTCTAAATAAGCACATAACATATTTTTTAAAATACGTTTTTAGTTAGTAAGCATCTATCCAAAAGCAAGATTTTCACTAACTAAAAGCTTCTTTAAAAAAAATATGTTATGTGCTTATTTAGAGCCCTATTCAATTGGCCAAATTGCAATTGAATGAGGGCCAAGGTAGGCAGTGCAGCTATGCAAACTCAATCTCATGTCCATTACTTCAATGACCTAATCTATGCATCTCAGTCTCTGCCTTCCTCTTCTTCTTCTACCTTCAATCTTTGCCATAATCAGGACCTTCTCTAGAGATTCCTGTCTTCTCATGAAATGGCCAAAATATTTGATGCCTTATTAAATCGTGATTCGGTAAATTTAAAAAGGCTCTATTTTAGCAAACAGCATATTTTATTTACAGAAGTTTTTAGTTAGTGAAGACCTTGCTTTTGGAGAGAAGTTCAATAACTAAAAACTTCTGAAAAAAAATATGCTGTGTGCTTAAATAAAGCCCTTTTAAATTTGCTGAATCACAATTTAATAAGGCTGTTGATCTATAGCCTCCTGATCAAACCTTCAGTGGACAGTTTGGCTTCTTTTCATGAAGTACTGATTGATTGGATATTCTTGCAGTCTAAGGGACTCTAAGCAGTTGTCTCCAAAACCACAATTCAAAGGTGTCAATTCTCCTGTGCTTAGCCTTCTTTATGGTCCAGCTCTCACACATGTATGTTACTACTGGGGATATCATAGTTCTAACTATGCAGACCTTTGTTTGTAGTGTAATATCTTTATTTTTTAATAGTTTATCCAGACTTGCCATAGCTGACCTCGCCAGAAGCAAACATATTTTAACTTCATGGCTACAGTCGCCATCTGAAAGGATCTTGGACCCAGGAATATAAAATATGTCACTGCCTCCACTTCTGCCCATCTATTTGCCAGGAACTCTTACCTTCTCACATATCTTTCTTCCCTTTTCTCTGCCTCTCCATCAGTATCATGGCTACATAAGGACATTCATGGACTGCTGAAGTCATATATTTACAGCATGCTCTTATGAAGAGTTTCAGTTGCTAATAGTCTAAAGGCTTTCAGAGAGTTACCAAAATACAGTCTTTTAATATATTACCGGTATATATTATATTCATTATTATATGTAATCATGCTGCAGTGGGAACCACTGATTTTTTTTTAGTACATCTGATTTTACAACTGGAAGGGGAGAAAAGTATTCATCTACTTCTATTGAAATGTATCATCACTCAGTCCCTGTGATTTCAGTAGATATAACTATGTGAACTCTCTGTGTTGTGAAGTTAGCTCAAGCTAAGGCTTTATTTCATGGAGTGCTGGGCCTGGTCAGTACTTGGGTGGGAGACCACCTAGGAATACCAGGAGCTGTATGCAGTGGCCCATTCGAGAAGAAACTGGCAACTCACTCCAGTATCTCTGCCATGAATACAAAGTGGATCAGCATGGTGTGATATTGCCCATGAGGTCATGGAGAGTCAGACACAACTAAACAACACAAGCACACAAGGCTATATTTATTTTCTTTCTATAAGAAATTGGATTTGTAGCAATTCCTTAATTTAGCAGCAGGAATAACGTAATAATGATTTTGGTCAGTACATTTGTCTCAGTAAAAGTGTTACCAATGTATGATTCAAGCAGGAGAAATATCTGAGAGACTCCAATGGAGAATGCCCATCTGGAGTCTTTGTTACACCTATATATAACTAAATATCACATATATAGTTGTCATAACTGCGGGTTGTCCAAAGTTGTTGCTAACGCTGCAGCCCTCGCAAAGCGAGGGCCTCAGTCGCTGGCATGGAGCACCAAAGTTGTTGCTAACGCTGTGGCCCTAGCAAAACGAGGGACGCAGTTGCAGGCATAGAGCGTATTCGGCGCTCCTTGCCAGCAACTGCAGACCTCGCAACATATACGGACTTACAACACAGAAAGACGAGACGCGGTACTTAGAAGAAAAAAAAACATTACAACCTCGCAAAATTACGACTTTAACGGCCGACGTGTGCGAACCTCAAAACTTTAAAAACACAATAAATACACACAATAAACACATAAAAAGCATACCCACAGCAAGAGGGGGCACCCAGGACCTCTGCAAGTGAAGTTACACCTCCATTTAAGTCCAAACTGAAGAGTTTAGACACCCGAAAATCACCTAAGCAAGAGAAAAAATGGCAGCCGAAAAAAACTAAAACGAGGCTACAGGACCGTAAACACGCAAAACATCACCAAACACATATGGCTTTTCCGAAAAAGCCGGACGAGGGCCAAGAAAAAGGACGCTAAATCAACAGCAGCCTTGTACCACACTTTAGGCTCCATTTTACAACACTAACTTACAGAATGCTGAAGTACCCAGCTACCCTAACGGATTTGGCTCGCTCACGCACACAATTTACACTACACACCGCACACATTGCACACACTTACACAGCATCTCCACAGCACTCAAAACACACATTGTATACTGCAGCAACATAAAAACAGATTGTCAGCTCTTCAGCATAATGCTTCCTACATTTATTACTTAAAAATAGGTAAAGTATATTCCTTTATTAATGTATTATTTAGTTCATTACCATACACCAAACAGCATGAGCTCACTTCCAAATCGATTCCCGTCATTTTTTGATGGGCAATATTCTAGTACTGTAAATAAACATGACTTATTGTTGCAAACAATCTTAGGTGCCCACACTCCATCAAGAGAAAGCCATGCTGTGGTATTTTTATATATAACTGCTATATAATCAAGTTGGGCAGAGACATAATAATTCAATGATTATTTCCATCTCTCCTCTTTGTAGAAATGCTCAAACAATCATTACTCATTCAGTTTAAAATCTGTTTGGGATAAAAGTATTCACTGAGAAACTGCACTAGGTTCTAATCCTCTAAGAGTCAGTGAGATTATTACACAGATAACCACCCTCAGGGCACTGGACTCAACTCAGAGATTAAACCTAAATTTGCCTCACGTTTTAAAATATGCTCCTTACATTTTAAGACATATAGTATTATATTATATATATATATATATATATTATAATATTCTGCATAGTTTCTACTGTATTTTTGTACAGGTCATCCTGCTTGATAAGAGTGAGGCAGTGGCCCTAAATGCTTACAGCCTTATTAAATTGCAATTCGGCCAATTGAATAGGGCTTTATTTAAGCACATAGCATATTTTTTAGTTTTTAGTTAGTGAACTTCTATCCAAAAGCAAGGACTTCACTAACTAAAAACTTCTGTAAAAAAAATATGCTATGTGCTTAAATAGAGCCCTATTCAACTGACAGAATTGAAATTTAATAGGGCTGTTAATAACAAGGGTGATTTTATTTACTTGAATATGGGCCTCATTCAATTGTGATTTGGCCAATTGAATAGGGCTCTATTTAAGCACAGAGCATATTTTTTTACAGAGGTTTTTAGTTAGTGAAGGCCTTGCTTTTGGATATAAGTTCACTTACTAAAAACTTCTGTAAAAAAATATGCTCTGTGTTTATATAGAGCCCTATTCAAGTGGCCAAATCACATTTAAATGAGGCCCTATGTGTCTGGAAAAAAAATGTTTTACTGAACATCAAATAAAGCAGCTAATTAGTATTTGGGGTACATTTGCATCATAATGCATAACAAACAATCGTTAATATCTCAGCAAATATTTATTTTAGAAAAATGTAAATATCAGATATACTAATAGACATAAATGTAACTGCATATAGACATTCCTGTGCATGTGCACACACTATTCCATAACACGGCATAGGCAACTTCAGGCATACCTTCGCACTGTATCATGCCCTAGGCCTTGGCCTCTTTAATTTTTAACATTTATATATATATATATATATATATATATATATATATATATATATACAGTTGCAAGCAAAAGTATGTGAACCCTTTGGAATGATATGGATTTCTGCACAAATTGGTCAAAAAATGTGATCTGATCTTCATCTAAGTCACAACAATAGACAATCACAGTCTGCTTAAACAAATAACACACAAAGTATTAAATGTTGCCATGTTTTTATTCAACACACCATGTAAACATTCACAGTGCAGGTGGAAAAAGTATGTGAACCCTTGGATTTAATAACTGGTTGAACCTCCTTTGGCAGCAATAACTACAACCAAACGTTTCCTGTAGTTGCAGATCAGATGTGCACAACGGTCAGGAGTAATTCTTGACCATTTCTCTTTACAGAACTGTTTCAGTTCAGCAACATTCTTTGAATGTCTGGTGTAAATCGCTTTCTTGAGGTCATGCCACAACATCTCAATCGGGTTGAGGTCAGGACTCTGACTGGGCCACTTCAGAAGGCATATTTTCTTCTGTTTAACACATTCTGTTGTTCATTTACTTCTATTCTTTGGGTCGTTGTCCTGTTGTAACACTCATCTTCTGTTGAGCTTCAGCTGGTTTACAGATGGCCTTAAGTTCTCCTGCAAAATGTTTTCATAAACTTGGGAATTCATTTTTCCTTCGATGATAGCAATCCGTCCAGGCCCTGACGCAGCAAAGCCCCAAACCATGATGCCCCCACCACCGTACTTCACAGTTGGGATGAGGTTTTGATGTTGGTGTGCTGTGCCTCTTTGTGTTGTGTGTTTCTTCCAAACAACTCAACTTTAGTTTCATCTGTCCACAGAATATTTTGCCAGAACATCCAGGTGCTCTTGTGCAAACTGTAAACGTGCAGCAATGTTTTGCTTGGATAGCAGTGGCTTCCTCTGTGGTATCCTCCCATGAAATCCATTCTTGTTTAGTGTTTTACATATCGTAGATTCGCTAACAGGGATGTTAGCATATGCCAGAGACTTTTGTAAGTCTTTAGCTGACACTCTAGGATTCTTCTTCACCTCATTGAGCAGTCTGCGCTGTGCTCTTGCAGTCATCTTTACAGGATGGCCACTCCTAGGGAGAGTAGCAGCAGTGCTGAACTTTCTCCATTTATAGACAATTTGTCTTACCGTGGACTGATGAAAAGCAAGGCTTTTGGAGATACTTTTATAACCCTTTCCAGCTTTATGCAAGTCAACAATTCTTAATCGTAGGTCTTCTGAGAGCTCTTTTGTGTGAGGCATCATTTACATCAGGCAATGCTTCTTGTGAAAAGCAAACCCAGAACTGGTATGTATTTTTTATAGGACAGGGCAGCTGTAACCAACACCTCCAATCTCATCTCATTGATTGGACTCCAGTTGGCTGACACCTCACTCCAATTAGCTTTTGGAGATGTCCTTCGTCTAGGGGTTCACATACTTTTTCCACCTGCACTGTGAATGTTTACATGGTGTGTTCAATAACAACATGGTAACATTTAATTCTTTGTGTGTTATTAGTTTAAGCAGAGTGTGATTGTCTATTGTTGTGACTTAGATGAAGATCAGATCACATTTTATTACCAATTTGTGCAGAAATCCATATCATTCCAAAGGGTTCACATACTTTTGCTTGCAACTGTATATACTGTATATATATTGTATAAAAAAAAAAAATCTTAACTGGGTCAACACTGCGTTGTCTCCTTACTTGGAGAGATACCTGGAAGGGTGATCTTACTATAACTTGATTCCTTTGGAGATCAGTTTGATTATGTTTTTAATTGCATTCATTTGCCCATTTAGTAGAACTGAATGTAAACATTGACTGTATCCAATTGTCCTTCTCTTGTGATAGATCAATTTAACATAAATCACAATAAAGCAGAGATCAATATAACAGCTAAAAAATTAAAGGCTGTATAAAAGGCTGAATTTATTTTATTTTTTGCTAAAAGTATTTGCCCATTATCAAATCTAAAACTGGTATTTAGTGGTGTCCACCACCTCAAGGGCCCTAAATGGTCACATAACTATTAGATAAGTGAGTCTAAATCTTGGCTTAGATACACTGGCAAGGACACCATTAAAACATGTCTATTGGGCACTTTGACATCCAATGTTTGATGATTTTAAATTTATGATGCTTGTGAATCCTTCATATTCTATTCATGTTACATGTTTATTACCAGGACATCCCAGCTCAGATCACAAGGATGTAGATACAATGCATGTTCTTCATAGCATGTTCTTCATAGATGTTTACTAACTAAAAACTTCTTTAAAAAAATATGTTATGTGCTTATTTAGAGCCCTATTCAATTGGCCGAATTGCAATTGAATGAGGGCCAAAATGTCCACTAAAGAACACAAAACATCTGCTTATAATTGCCTGTGTAATACATTGAAGCCACAGTAACCCAATTATATTGAATGCACTCCACACCAGGTTAATTTACTTGTAATAATAATTCAATTAATCATTTTTTGGTCACAAAATACTTACTGCAGATGATTGCAGTGGAAGTGTTTAATGATTAATCTTGAAAACTGTGTATTTCACTTTAATCACTTTTTTTAATTAACGGTTAGTGTAAGGCTTGCTAAAGAAGATATGTGTGGCCATTTGTGAAAATACTAATAGTCATTCAAACATTTATCAAGTAGGTGTAAATATACATATTTTTACTAATTGAACATGCTAGTTTGTCTTATTAGCCCCTCTTTGAGCATTAATTAATGACACTTGATAAGGATACTTAGAGAGAGGACCTGTTCTCAAAATTTACACTTAAAATACCTATTTTTCAAACTCATTTTCTTAACACTTCTATTGATTTTTTAATTAAAGCCCTTTGGAATACCAATTTTTTAGTTTGTGTTCTATTTATTTAATTGGAATTATATTTATTTATGTGTGTACTTTTCATTTGTGCAATATACTTAAATCACTTTCAGTCTCATTAAATTCGAGCCCAGTAACTCCAACTTGAGCCTCGCAGATTTGCCCTACGAGCAAGAGACACAAAAACGCAATTCATACTGTTGCACGTTGGGTGTGCAGCAGTGCTAATATCAATTAGGCTAGCACGTATGCAATGTGTTAGAATCAGCCAATGGCAAAACAGATTGCCATCATGGCTAATGAAAACTTGCGTTATCATACGCAGGCTCCTGACATCTGTCCATGACAGTTAAAACACAAACCCTGCCCCAGGGTTGGGGTGAAGGGGGTGGTAATTCAAGTACCTCTTCAGCCCCTAAAATAACCCCCCATATGCTGTGGGACCCCCGCAGTGTCCCCATATTAACCTGTGCAGTGGGGGTCCCGATCAGGACCTGATCGGGACCCCCACTGCATATAAAATGTAAAATCTCTCACAGCGGGTCCTTAAATGAACCCCCCCCGCAATGCTGAGTGTCCTGATTGGGACCCCAGTCGCAGTCAAAGTGTTAACACCTACTTAACCCCATGGCACCTAAAATTAACCTCCCTATGTTGGGAGACCCCATCGGGAAACCTTCAGTTTCCCCATATCACCCCTTGCAAAGGGTTCCCAATCAGGACATCCGCTGCATTTAAAATTTAAAATTTCCTGCCATGGGTCCTAAAAGGATTTTAGAGGTCCTTAAAGGACCTGCGATCACTAACAAATTAACCCCTGCGGCGGGGTACTATAAGTACCACCCAATGCATCTCAAATTAACCCATCACTCATGGGGGTTTATACAGACCCCAATAAGCCTCTATCTAACCCCATCACTTATGGGGGTCTAGACAGACCTCATAAGCCTCTATTTAACCCCATCACTTAAGGGGTCTATACAGGCTTCCATAAGTCTCTAATTAATCCCATCACTTATGGGGGTCTATAGAGAGCCTCATAAGTCTCTAATTAACCAGATCATTTAGGGGGGTCTAAACAGACCCAAATGAGAAAAAAAAAATCCCCTCAATCCCATAAGTGTCTATACAGACCCTTATAGGACACTACCTAACCCCATCAGTCCCAACATGGTCTATACAGTCCCTCATAGAACACTAAAAAAAAACAATATTAACACTATAAGTTCCATGAGGGTCCTCCAGGACCCTCATGATACTGAGTCTAAGCATTACCCTAAACTACACTATTAGCCACCCCAATAAATGAATAAATCTAAATCAATCCATAATTAACCCTCTCTAAGTAATAAACCCCCTCTAACTAATTATCCCCATCTAAGTAATTAATGCTATTTAGCCCTCACCATACCTAATTAATCTATCACTAGCCACTTAACCCCATCTAGACCTATTTAACCCTGTCTAGTCCTATGTAACCCTATCTAATCCTATTTAACCCCATCTAGACCAATTTAACCCCATCTAGTCCTATTTAACCCTAACTGGGTCTATGTAACCCCCATCTAGTCATATTTAACCCTATCTAGTCATATGTAACCCTAAGTAGTCCTATTTAACCCTAACTGGGCCTAGTTAACCCCAAATGAACCCAGTAAACCCCATCCCATAAACACCCTCCTACCCTACCGTATTAACCCCTACACTATTAACCCCTAATAAAATCCTTATTACCCCACTAATTACTCAAAATAAAAAAAAACTTGGATTACAGAAAATAAAAAACTCACCTAATTACACAAAATACAAAAGGACATTGTCAGAAAATAAAAAAGGGGTTAAAGTCGAAAATTTGAATTTTAAATGCAGCGGGTGTCCTGATCGGGACCCCTGCATCATGAGTTCATATGGGAACACTGTGGGGGTCCCAATGGGGACCTGCAGCATTGAGGGGTGTTCATTTTAGGTACCGGGGGGTACTTGAAGTACCCCCACAGCAGGGGTTAACACATTAACTGCCGTGGGGGTCCCAATGGGGCCCCCCGGAGCAAGTGTTAATTTTGTGAGGCTGCGGGTGTCCTGATCGTGGTGGTACTGTAAGTACTCCCGCAGCACCTAAAATGAACACCCCCAATGCTGGGTGTTTCCATAGAGACCCCCGCAGCCTCCCCATTTCAACCCTTGCTGCAGGGGTCTCGATTTGGACCCCCACTGCATTTAAAAAATTTCCTGCCACGGGTCCTGAAAGTACAGGGGTACTACAAGTACTCCACAGAAATCTAAAATTAACCCCAGCACTCATGGGGGTCAATATAGATACTCATGAGAATACAATTAACCCCCCTAGTCCAATAAGGGTCTATACAGTCCCTTATGGGACACTGATTAACCCGATCACTCATGGGGTTCAATATAGACCCTCATGAGAATAAAATGAACCCCTTTATGAACCCTGATAGGACACTAGTAACACCAATATTAACACCATAATTGCCATGAGGGTCCTCCAGGACTATCATGACACACAGTCTAAGCACTACACTACACTATTAACCCTAACTATACCCCATTAACTCTAACTGTACCCAATAAACCCGTAACCTATTAACCCCTACTATACATTATTATGTCATATCCCAACCTATACCATTCCATTAACCCCCCTACCTAATTAATCCTATTTAACCCTTACAATACCAAATTAACCCTATCACCAACCACTTAACTGTGTCTAGTCCTATGCAACCCCATCTCGACCTATTTAACCCTAACTTGGCCTATGTAACCCTATCTAGTCCTATATTACCCCATCTTGTCCTATTTAACCCCATCTAGTCCTCATTAACCCAGTCTAGTACTTTTCAACTCTAACTGGGCCTATTAAACCCCAAATGTACCCAGTAAACCCTATGCCATAAACACCCCCTACCCTACCCTATTAACCCCTACGCTACCTACCCAAAACCTACCCTATCCCTATAACCCTACTAATTACACAAAATAAAAAATATATAATTACATAAAATAAAAAAGGACAATACTGCAAATAAAAAAAGAACATTACCAAAAATAAAAAATAAAACATTACAGAAAATAAAAAAAATATATTACCAAACATAAAAAAAACACTTTACATAAAATAAAAAAGCCTGTTATATAAGATTAAAAAAGCATACATTACATAAAATAAAACATGCATTACCTCCAATATACATTACCTCAATACATACAAAAAAAAAACATTACATACAATTTAACCCCTAACTACATACAATAATACCCCTAACTACATACAATTTAACCCCTAACTATATACAATAATATCTCTCACTACATACAATTTAACCTCTAACTACATACAATAATACCCCTGACTACATACAATAGAAAACTCAAAATCTCACCTAAAACAACCCCCTTTATTAAACCTAGAATAGGGTGAATAAGACCACTTACATTGCCCAAATGCCCCTCCAGTGATGACAGTTTTCTTGCCTTCATCCCTAGCATAAGGGCCCTTTCCATTCCAAGTCCAGCACCCCTAGGAAAAAAAATATTACAATTAGTAAAGAAATAAACACAATATAGAATCAAATATATTCTAAATTGTCCACTTACCTTTTTGTGATGCCCCCATCCTTCTTCTAGTCTTTATCAGCAGGGCCCCTCCAAAAAACCCAGACAGGCTAAAATTTAAAAAAATTAAAAAGAGCTCCTTCCTGGAAGAGCTCCTCGGCGCAAATAAGGGTTCTTTGGCATGCTTCCGGTAAAAATATGAAATGGTGCCTTCTGATTGGCTGAAAACGCAATGGGATACTTCACTTTATCCCATTCTGATTTGCTGATGGACCTGTCAGTCAGTTGTAATCCAATCAGAAGGCGCTATTGCCTTCAGTCAATCAGAATGGGATACACGCTTGATTCAGATTGGCTCCAAGCATCTGCATCTTCTGATTGGCTACAATCTGATTGACAATTACATCAGCCAATCAGAAGGTGCAGATGCTTGGAGCTAAACACAATGGGATACACGCCATGGGGGTGTATCCTATTCTGATTGGCTGCAGGCTAAAGGGGTTCTTGAAGTGCTGTTAACCGTTTAACTGTCGTTATCCTAGGATAGGCCTTTTTTGTCTTGAGCATAAATACTTCAATGTGTTTCTATAATGAGATTCAACCCCCCAATTGTGCACAGAGATGGGGCTCTTACTTAAGGAGTTCTTTGCCATGTTGCAAGTATTTTCCCTATCAACAGGGTTTTACAATACATGTAATCCATTTTAATTTCGGTAACCAACAGGAAACCTATATTTCTTCTGACACATCTTTGAATGCCGTTTATAATAAAATGTAAAAGATTGACAGAACAAATATTAACAACAAGGTGGAAGGTGTGACAGTGCATGGTTTCATTACATTCTTTAAAAGGTCAGTTTCTTTCCTAACAAACAGTGTGAATTTCAAAATGATAAACTTATTAGATTTATTTAGGTGTTGACTTTAGACGTCATTACTAACTTCTCTTTTATGACTCTAAAGTTTACGTATGAAATAAAAAAATAATTACACAGAAAAAGGCATACACAAATATCAATAACATTACAGTAATACATACATTATCAATATTCCCCTAACTACAATACTTTTCCCCCTATCTAGACATCACCCTCTATCTATACAATACCCCCTAAATCTAAGCTAAAATAGAATAAATAAAACCTCTTACCTTTGCAGATGTCCCTTCAGATCGCACCCCCTAGGAAAAAAAGAAACATCAGACCAGTAAAAAATTAAACATTACAGAGAATAAATAAATAGTACAAATACAGTATACCGTATATAGACCTCTATTGGTCTGAGGGGGTAATTATAGTCTTATGGGGCTCTGTATAGAGCCCCATGAGTTATAGAGTTATTTAAGGGCTTATCGGGGTCTGTATTGACCCCCATGAGTGACAGGGTTAATTAAGGGCTACTAGGGGTCTGTATTGACCCCATGAATGACAGGGTTAATTAAGGGCTTCTGGGGTCTGTATTGACCCCCATGAGTGACAGGGTTAATAAAGGGCTTATGGGGGTCTGTATTGACCCCATGAGTGACAGGGTTAATTAAGGGCTCATGGGGCTCTGTATTGACCCCCATGAGTTATAGGGTTAATTTAAGTGCTTATGTGGCTCTGTATAGAGCCCTGTGAGTTGTAGGGTTAATTTAAATGCTCATGGTGCTCTGTATAGAGCCCCATGAGTTATATGGTTAATTTAAGTGCTCATGGGCTCTGTTGAACGCCCCATGAGTGATGGTGTTAATTTTAGTTGCCTGGGGGGTACTTATAGTACGGCCCATGGCAGGGGTTAATAATTTTAGCGCAAGTCCTTTCAGGACCTTTACGGTTCTTTAAAGACATCAAGGTGGGAAATTTGAATTTGTAAATGCAGCGGGGTCACGATTGGTGCTAATTGGGAACATCCGCTGCAAGGGGTTAATGTGGGGGGGGATGCGGGGGTCCCTATGGTCCCCTGCAGAAAGGGGTTAATGTTTGGACACTTCGGGGGTCCCGATGAGGACCCCAAGCATAGAGGAGGGTTAATTTTAGGTGGCGCTGCCGGGATTTGCTAATAATGTGCTGCCGGCCCTTTAAGGAGCCACTGTGGAGAATTTTAATCTTTTAAATGCAGCGGGGGCTTGATCTATGCCGATCAGGACCCCCCCACTGCAAGGGGTTAATGTGGGGGGCTGCAGCAAGAGATTGATGGGGGAAACTTTGGGGGTCCCGATGGGGACCCCCAGCATAGAGGAGGGTTAATTGTAGGTGCTGGGGGGGGGTACTTGGAGTACCGCCCATGACAGGGCTTGTATGTAGGACTGTCGGGCAAGGTACCATTCAGAACCCCTGCGGAAATTGTGGAGGTGGGGGAGCCTTCGTTTTCAGCTCACAGGCTGTCACTCCTCATGCACAGTTTCTCCGTGTTGACATGGATGTCCGTGCTGCTTAGCTCACACGTTGCTTGCAACATGGCTAATTTAAGAGCGTTGTAACTTTTCAGAATTTGAAGCACGTAAGGCTTAAGTACAAACCTTGTATCTACGAGGCTGGAATTTTTTAGGGCTGTAAATATGTTAATTTGCTATGATCAGCTACAGTAGATGAGAATCAAACAGGGGTTAAATGTGAAGTACATTCAGACCAATAGATTGATATCTTAGTCATTAAAATGTTAATATATTGAAATTAGACCACATTGCATAATACAGGAACTTAAAGGGACACTTATAAGCACAATTTGGACCACATCACTCTAAAGATCTCCTTAAAGCATGTTGAAATTCTTTTAGAATTTTTAAAATATGTGCATTTTGTATTGAGAAAAAATAAATAAATCTGTGTTTACGCATATAACAGACTGCCCACGGTCTGCTCCATATCTGCTTCATTACTGCAACCACTCAGATTGTGGGGGTTTGTCCCTCATTCAAGTTATTGGTAAGGTTTTTTTCAGACTTCTTATATTTCAAATTTGAAAGGAACAGGTTATGTTCAGGCTTCTGCTCTCTTGCCTCTCTGGAATTTGAGCAATGCATACCAATGCAAATTTGTTATTACTCTGTGCTCTATGCTCAGATGCTCCATACAGCTTCTTACTGTCATCCCAGTAAACAACATTTGAACTCCTACCACATCTATCTGTGCAGGTATGGAATACTGGATTTACCTAAACAGGAAAACTATGGGTTACTTGGTCTGTACATTGTAATCTGAGTCAATGGGAATGCTGTGCTATCAATCACAACCTTCCCCCATAGAGCCTTGTGTAAAAATATGGCTTATATACAGACAACTTTTAACATGACTTCAATGTTTATTTTTTAAATATGACTTATTATATACAACTGTAAGAAATCTAGTGTTGATAATTTATTATAACAATTGTGTGTTTGTATCAAGACATTAGACCTCAAGTCATTTTATTATTCCCACAAATATATATATATATATATATATATATATATATATATATATATATATATATATATATATTATATATGTGTATCAATTAGCTAAAAATCAAGTCTGTGTGTGGGAAAAGACAACAGGTGTGGGTCGCCTCACTCAAAATAACTCAGAGAATTACAAAGGTCTTATTTAGAGTAAAAACAGCAAGTCTTAAGTGTACATTTTTCGACAGCTGAATGCAAGACTCTAAATGGGTGTATATGAGTGTAATGTTACAACCTGTATAGAAACCAACAGTCTAATTTCAACTTATAGCCATGTATGAAGTATAGAGAGGGTGGGTCATGAACTACAATATTATATAAAAAGCCAAGAATCTATGGAAGAGGTGGCAACCAGCACAGGCAACTAGTACAGGCACCCAACACAAGCACCGGCTGGCCCAGGTTGAAGGAACCTTCACGCAGTCCAGAGGAAGTGTGCCAGATGAGACCAGCTGAGCAGAGGCTGATACTGACCAAAGAAAATCTGATGGAGGCTGAACTTCCAAAACTGACCACAAGTGGTATTATCCTGTATCTTTATATTACATAATGTAGAATTTATATCAGTATTATATATGTAAATATTGTCTTAATACTTCTTGTCTGTTATCTGTTTTGTCTGAAACCCATTGTGTAACCGTATATTCATTTATGTAAAATATATATTTTAATTATAAACTTATTCATATGTTTATTTATTGACTTGTCCAAAAGAACTTATTACTTGTAGAAATTATACATTAATTATTTAATTATTGGTTAATTTCTTACACTTGCACAATGCGGATGCAAAAGCCAGTGAGCAGAATACACCGCATATAATCAAAAGATTTAAAACTACCTTTTTTTATGTTATTAGTGCAATTAAAAAACAGATAATTTTAAAATAGAATCTTGTGCTCTATCTCACCATGAAGAGCATTTACAGTGAGTTTAGTGTGGCCCTTTTATATGTGTACTACAAAGAAATCTTAGTGAACAGAGCTGCAAATTTCATAAAACATGTAAATCAGACAAAATATGATGTGCAGATTTAACATATTAAGATAATCACCAATATTATTTAAATGCTGGGTGAAATATAATAGTAGTATACTGAATACTTCTTATTGCTGTGCTCATATAATCATATCATTCAAGTTTAATTCAATCTATTTTTAATAGCTCTTATGCAAAGATAACTTTTATTCGAATCACATCAATCATTTGATTATTTACATGTTCTTACATGTAATCATATCAGCTCAGCCAGAGAGTTTAATCTAGCGTCTTTAATTCTGCATTTCCAATAATATATAATTCACATCACTATATAAATTAGCTGTACAGTCAATGTGAAAACAGGCTTGAACAGCCTTAATAAACATGGTCGCGGAGCTGAAAAAATCGTTATACGGGATTTCCATGGCAGGGTTTATATTCCAAGGTTACAGAGTATGATACAAGTTTACACAGGTAAGTTTGGATTGATACAGTAAGACAGAATAAGACTCTTTATACCTGGATAAATCAGAACTGTTACAACGAATTGAAGCATTAAATAATATTGTTTAACAAGTCAACACTTTGCAGCCAAAACTCTTGGTGTTGCAGAAATATGCCACAGGGTCTCAGAACACAAAGAATGGTCAAGTGTAGATCTCCAGAGGTCATCGCATATTGCAACCTTTTCAAGTAGTTGACACTGTTGGCACTGGAAATATTAAATGTACCAGTTTTTAGAGGAAATTAAGACCAAGGGAAATTCTTAGTATTTATAGTATTGGGATTGTGTAAATTGAATAGAGGTGGAACAGTATGTGGTCCATATCTCCCAGAATCCCATGCTACCATGAGCCGACAAAGTAATTTATTTAAATATTCACTAAAGTTGGATTTTTTTGTGTGATACACAGGTAGTAATGTAATGTTTCAACTGCATTGCTTTTTTCTTTTGGAGAGTGTTTAAGATCCACTCTCTGTATTCACTAAACAGTGATGTTACAGCTAGGTTTGCTATTGTTTTTGTGCTGTAATAATAAAATAATAACGTATATGTTTCTTGACCTCTTCAATCTGATAAAAGCCTGTGGTCCTCATCTTCTGATCCATTGAAAGGGGCCTCTGTCTAAAAAAAATATTGTTCTAAAAAAAATAGACTTAATCTAATGCTTTTTCTTTCCCCAAGGACTATGGTCTTGTCCTGACAGGGTAGTAAGGAGACTCTTGGCCTGTTTCCCAAACGATGAGTTTATATTTGTCAGGTTACACCCAGATCAGACCAGTAACATAATATTTTGAGGATGGTCTCGTCCACCCTTTTCTAAAGCCCTTTTATTTCTGGCACCTTTAATACATATTCTATTGTAGTACATATAAAGGCCAGACATATCTGTGTTTATTATACAGAGCATCCTCTATGTATTTATGCTTCCTAATTCAGATAACAACACCTTTTACTGCAGATACCAGTGTAGCTCAGTCTCGCTGCCAGCGTATAGGAGCATTGAGACCGAGGTATATATATTTACAGAGATAACCGTGTTAATGTGGCAAAGTACAGAAAGGTTATGTTCCGTGAGGCAGGATTTCTAGACTGGAAGAGAATGATATGATTCTGCTGCACATTATGAGGAGAACTAGAAGAAGGATAAAGTGTACAGATAATTTCATCTGATTTCTAGTCAAGGTCACTTTTCAACAATGAGTCATATTGAACGCCACAATAAAATAAAGTATACATTTCATTTTTCCATCTTTTATCAAGACAGATCACATTATAACCAGGAACCATCATAGAAGCATTATTTATTAAATAAGGAAGTTTATTTGTTTTTTTTCCAACCATCAGATACAGTTTCAGTCTACCTGTATATGCTGTGTACTGAACACAGAATGGGCCGGGCACTATTACTTTATCCACAGCATAGACTGGAGATGGGCGGCCATCCTACGGATTGCGTTTGCTAAATTCACTAAGCCACCATATCTCATGGGCTGCAAAGGGGTGCAAATGGATACAATGGCAATTTTCCCATTAGAAAACAGACAATCTTCTGCAAAGACCATCACAGCCAATGCAATACTTAGTGAATCTCTACCTACAGTGGACAGTGATAGAGGAAATTAAAAAAGAAGATATTAACAGACTAAATTGAAGGAAATGGTGCCAAAGAGTAGAAAACACCAGTAATTTATAAGCAAAGCAGCAAAAACAAATATCTGAAATAAAATAAATTCACATGTAGCACATAACCCCAGTAAGAGCTTTGCAGGCAGTGTTGTTGGAGTTTAAAGGGCCACTGAACAAATAAACAACATGTTGGAAAATGTTGTCCTTGACTAAAAGCATAATTAAGCATGGAATAAGTAATTAGGGTAGTTTTAATTACAAAAACAAAGATACATTGTAATGCTTCAGCTGGACCCTGGAAGCATCCATGATTCATTTATGAAGTAATGTATGTGAGAGCAGGAGCTTAGGAAACAGGGGGATAGGGGGACCAAATCCCCCCCCACCCCCCACCCCTCCCCGAGATTATAGGCACCTCCTGTGTCTCTATGGGTCAAACTGCAGGTCTCACAAGATCAAGTAACATAATTTAGTGTGATCTTGTGAGACCCAGCTGTCAGGATTATCCTGACATGCCAGCTAAAGGCAAAAGTGGTGGTGGGGGGGGGGGGGGGGGGGAGAGATCACAGGGAGATATACAGTATATATATATATATATATATATATATATATATATATATATATATTGATGTAACTACTTTATATAATACAATGTACTTTATGTGACACAGGCTGTTACATTGGAGAAACTGGCCCAAAAATGTGTTTAAGGATGAAATAAGAAAACATAATGAAAACAGTTATTGTAGCCCAGTGGGACACCATTTTAGCCAAAATGATCACTCCATCCAAAAAAGTCAAAATACTCAGAGGAAAATGTAAAAACATCCAAGAGAGAAAAGCATTTGAAAAAAAGATGATCACATTCTTCAACACTAAAAATAAGGACTTAATATAGACTTGGGTTTTCTAACACATTATCAGAATTTAATGTGATTTGTTCCTCTTATACCATAACAGACTTAGCACTCTTAGTGAGGTGTTTGACCAGCAGGAAATATATCAGTGTAGAATACAGTGCTCTGCTTTTTCATGTATATATTGATGTATATGTGTATATAATATGTGTATATATGTTTCCTTTGCTATGTTGTGTTCATTCCCCATATATGTATTTACCTGATGATGTCAGGTGCTGTCTCAACTCTATCTGCTCCTGCTGTTATTATTCAAACTGAGGGTTCCATCTCATGTAGTATTGCTTGAAACTTGATAAAGAGAGGTTAGACCTCTCGAAAGCTCATCATTATAAATAAGACATTTGTCCAATACAAAAGGTATCAATTTAAATTGCAACATTCATTATTGATCTATATATATATGTAGAATAATAATTTCTAAATTACTAAATTACTAGTTTACTGGACATTCACGGCTGCTTCACTCTTCAATTACTATGGAAGATACCGCATTTAGCCAAATCAAGAAACTACTAACTAAAATAACAACAAAAATAGCACAACTTAACTGTGACATTTTTTTTTCACAATGCAAGAAAAGGAATATTATACCAAATGGACTGAAAATCAAAAATCCACTATGATCTACACATAACTCAATATATGCTGAAAATGTATGCAGACACACAAGTGAAAAACTAAGAAACCACCTAATACATTAACTTTGTACAAAGAAACATCATCTAAATCACCAAAGAGTAAGCCTCCTTCAACAACTAAAGGAGAGCAACATATATGAAGCTGAGGAAGTAGAAAAAGAAAGACAACATCTTCAAAAGAAACAACAACATGAATTTGTACAAAATAAAAATAAAAAACTCAGCTGCCTCGTCCAGCAAAACAACATACAACACCTAAAGGAAGAGAAAAGAAACAACCCAAAGCAGAGACCTCTGTTCTCTCCAAAGGATTGTCTTTCTGTACAGACATAAAACTAGATAAAATACAACTATACTCAGACATAGAAGAATTCTTCAGGGGATTAAGACTGGCAGAATTTTTCCACGACAAGGGACATACCACAACATCATTAGACTGTAACAAGAAAAAAACACATATTTCAACCCACAACCTGGCCGTAACACCAAACTGGACAGTTATTTAGAAAACGTTCTCCGGAGACCTGCATCCTTTATAGCAACACAATCTTACTCCGTCAGAAAAAACTGCAGTAAAGATTTAAAAAAACAACCCCAACATCACCATCAAACCAGCACACAAAGGAGGTCCAGTTGTTATCATGAATACTCCCAACAGGCAACTGTCAGACAACACCTACTACAAGAAACTGAACCAGGACCCTACAGAAATATATACTCTTCAACTTAAGAAACTCCTCAAAACATTCCCTAAAAATATAAAGAAATAGAACAACTCATCCCGACAATCCTACAACTGGGACTTTCTACCTACTGCCAAAAATCCACAACCAGGCAACCAAGGGAGACCAATTGTTACAGGTATGGACACACAGACTGAACAGATATCTGTTTTTGTTGAAAACATTCTTAAACCATTAGTTAGTAACACCAGTAGCTATATATAAGACACCACTGACCTACCTGCTAACACACTATTGTTACCATAGATGTAGAGTCTCTTTACAGTAATATCCCACACAAAGATGGCACTGATGCATGCTTTAAGTTTCTTTCAACAAACATGCAAAACAATAAATATGGTCCTGATATTATTGTTAAACTAATAGAGTATATCCTTACCCACAACTATTTCACTTTTAACCAAGATACCTACCTACAGATGATGGGGACTGCAATGGGTACCAAAATGGCTCCACAATACCCAAATCTATTTATGGCCAATCTAGAAGAAACATTCTTATCTGTATCCATTTACAAACCATAAAAATACTACCGTTACATAGATGATCTGTTCATCACATGGACAGAAGGAGAAAGCAAAATCAGAGACTTTCATAACTCATTCAACACCTTCTATTCATCTATAAAACTTAAAATGGATTTCTCCACAGAACAGATAAACTTTCTAGACACTACTATATCCATCGCCAATGGCACTCTCCACTCATCTTTATATATAGGAAACCCACAGACAGATGTAATTACCTACACAGCTCCAGTTTCCATCCCTCCCACACAAAACAAGCCATCATCCATAATCAAGCTATTAGATACCATCGGATTTGCTAAAAGCACTGGAGACCGTGATAAAAATGTAATAACACTGTCTGAATCTTTCAAACAAAAAGGTTACAACCCCTGTATTATTACCCAAAAAATAACCACTGTCATCAAAATACCCTGTGAACACCTATTAAAGTAGAAAACAAAATAAACTATTTCACGTATACCTCTAGTGACCACCTACCATTAGAGAAAATTCGGAAAATAATCAAAGATTTACAACCATTACTAATTGAAGATACTGAATTAAAATATATATTCCCAAAACCTCCGATCCTTGCATTTAAACAACCACCAAACCTGAAGCAAAAACGGGTCAGCAGAAAATTGGCCAATGAACAACTGAATACAAAAAATGGAACAAAATCTTGTAAAAAACTTGCCTGTAAATTATGCCAACACATTTGTTATGATGATACAGCCAAACATAACAACAAGACCTATAACATCAAAGGATCGTATTCATGTACATTGTCCAATGTGGTTTATATAATACAGTGTACTTTATGTGACACAGGCTGTTACTTTGGAGAAACTGGCCAAAAAATGCATTTAAGGATGAATTTACACAGGCATTCCATGAGAAAACATAATGAAAACAGTTATTGTAGCCCAGTGGGACACCATTTTAGCCAGAATGATCACTCCATCCAAAAGTCAAAATACTCAGGGGGAAATTTAAAAACATCCAAGAGAGAAAAGCATTTGAAATAAAGATGATCACATTCTTCAACACTAAAAATAAGGACTTAATATAGACTTGGGTTTTCTAACACATTATCAGAATTTAATGTGATTTGTTCCTCTTATACCATAACAGACTTAGCACTCTTAGTGAGGTGTTTGACCAGCAGGAAATATATCAGTGTAGAATACAGTGCTCTGCTTTTTCATGTATATATTGATTTATATGTGTATATAATATGTGTATATATGTTTCCTTTGCTATGTTGTGTTCATTCCCCATATATGTATTTACCTGATGATGTCAGGTGCTGTCTCAACTCTATCTGCTCCTGCTGTTATTATTCAAACTGAGGGTTCCATCTCATGTAGTATTGCTTGAAACTTGATAAAGAGAGGTTAGACCTCTCGAAAGCTCATCATTATAAATAAGACATTTGTCCAATACAAAAGGTATCAAATTAAATTGCAACATTCATTATTGATCTATATATATATGTAGAATAATAATTTCTAAATTACTAAATTACTAGTTTACTGGACATTCACGGCTGCTTCACTCTTCAATTACTATGGAAGATACCGCATTTAGCCAATCCAAGAAACTACTAACTAAAATAACAACAAAAATAGCACAACTTAACTGTGACATTTTTTTTTCACAATGCAAGAAAAGGAATATTATACCAAATGGACTGAAAATCAAAAATCCACTATGATCTACACATAACTCAATATATGCTGAAAATGTATGCAGACACACAAGTGAAAAACTAAGAAACCACCTAATACATTAACTTTGTACAAAGAAACATCATCTAAATCACCAAAGAGTAAGCCTCCTTCAACAACTAAAGGAGAGCAACATATATGAAACTGAGGAAGTAGAAAAAGAAAGACAACATCTTCAAAAGAAACAACAACATGAATTTGTACAAAATAAAAATAAAAAACTCAGCTGCCTCGTTCAGCAAAACAACATACAACACCTAAAGGAAGAGAAAAGAAACAACCCAAAGCAGAGACCTCTGTTCTCTCCAAAGGATTGTCTTTCTGTACAGACATAAAACTAGATAAAATACAACTATACTCAGACATAGAAGAATTCTTCAGGGGATTAAGACTGGCAGAATTTTTCCACGACAAGGGACATACCACAACATCATTAGACTGTAACAAGAAAAAAACACATATTTCAACCCACAACCTGGCCGTAACACCAAACTGGACAGTTATTTAGAAAACGTTCTCCGGAGACCTGCATCCTTTATAGCAACACAATCTTACTCCGTCAGAAAAAACTGCAGTAAAGATTTTAAAAAACAACCCCAACATCACCATCAAACCAGCACACAAAGGAGGTCCAGTTGTTATCATGAATACTCCCAACAGGCAACTGTCAGACAACACCTACTACAAGAAACTGAACCAGGACCCTACAGAAATATATACTCTTCAACTTAAGAAACTCCTCAAAACATTCCCTAAAAATATAAAGAAATAGAACAACTCATCCCGACAATCCTACAACTGGGACTTTCTACCTACTGCCAAAAATCCACAACCAGGCAACCAAGGGAGACCAATTGTTACAGGTATGGACACACAGACTGAACAGATATCTGTTTTTGTTGAAAACATTCTTAAACCATTAGTTAGTAACACCAGTAGCTATATATAAGACACCACTGACCTACCTGCTAACACACTATTGTTACCATAGATGTAGAGTCTCTTTACAGTAATATCCCACACAAAGATGGCACTGATGCATGCTTTAAGTTTCTTTCAACAAACATGCAAAACAATAAATATGGTCCTGATATTATTGTTAAACTAATAGAGTATATCCTTACCCACAACTATTTCACTTTTAACCAAGATACCTACCTACAGATGATGGGGACTGCAATGGGTACCAAAATGGCTCCACAATACCCAAATCTATTTATGGCCAATCTAGAAGAAACATTCTTATCTGTATCCATTTACAAACCATAAAAATACTACCGTTACATAGATGATCTGTTCATCACATGGACAGAAGGAGAAAGCAAAATCAGAGACTTTCATAACTCATTCAACACCTTCTATTCATCTATAAAACTTAAAATGGATTTCTCCTCAGAACAGATAAACTTTCTAGACACTACTATATCCATCGCCAATGGCACTCTCCACTCATCTTTATATATAGGAAACCCACAGACAGATGTAATTACCTACACAGCTCCAGTTTCCATCCCTCCCACACAAAACAAGCCATCATCCATAATCAAGCTATTAGATACCATCGGATTTGCTAAAAGCACTGGAGACTGTGATAAAAATGTAATAACACTGTCTGAATCTTTCAAACAAAAAGGTTACAACCCCTGTATTATTACCCAAAAAATAACCACTGTCATCAAAATACCCTGTGAACACCTATTAAAGTAGAAAACAAAATAAACTATTTCACGTATACCTCTAGTGACCACCTACCATTAGAGAAAATTCGGAAAATAATCAAAGATTTACAACCATTACTAATTGAAGATACTGAATTAAAATATATATTCCCAAAACCTCCGATCCTTGCATTTAAACAACCACCAAACCTGAAGCAAAAACGGGTCAGCAGAAAATTGGCCAATGAACAACTGAATACAAAAAATGGAACAAAATCTTGTAAAAAACTTGCCTGTAAATTATGCCAACACATTTGTTATGATGATACAGCCAAACATAACAACAAGACCTATAACATCAAAGGATCGTATTCATGTACATTGTCCAATGTGGTTTATATAATACAATGTACTTTATGTGACACAGGCTGTTACTTTGGAGAAACTGGCCAAAAAATGCATTTAAGGATGAATTTACACAGGCATTCCATGAGAAAACGTAATGAAAACAGTTATTGTAGCCCAGTGGGACACCATTTTAGCCAGAATGATCACTCCATCCAAAAGTCAAAATACTCAGGGGAAAATTTAAAAACATCCAAGAGAGAAAAGCATTTGAAATAAAGATGATCACATTCTTCAACACTAAAAATAAGGACTTAATATAGACTTGGGTTTTCTAACATATTATCAGATATGTTTGTGATTTTTTCCTCTTATACCATAACAGACTTAAGCACTCTTAGTGAGGTGTTTGTCCAGCAGGAAATATACTGTATCACTGTGGACTATGGTGCTCTGCTTTTTCATGTATATATTGATGTATATGTGTATATATTTTTCCTCTACTATGTTGTGTTTATTCCCTATATATTTATTTACCTTATGATGTCAGATTCTGTCTCAACTCTATCTGCATCTGCTGTTATTATTCAAACTGAGGGTTCTATCTCATGTAGTATTGCTTGAAACTTGATAAAGAGAGGCTGAGTCTCTTGAAAGCTCGTCATTATAAATAAGACGTTTGTCCAATACAAAAGGTATCAAATTATATTGCAATACTCATTATTGATCTATATATATATATAGTTATACTGTATGTAGATTAATAATTACTAAATTACTAAATTACTAGATTACTGGACATTCATGGCTGCTTCATTCTTCAATAACTATATATTTATGATATATATATATATATATATATATATATATATCACATATTATAATTGTTGAACTAGGAGACGTTGTCACGCTTTGCGTGGTGCATACGGCTTAGGCGATGAGCGCCAAAGGTGCTAATTGCCTACGAGCCGTTAGCTTGCAGCACTTAAGCCTTTAAGGCACTAAAACTCGCCTCACCCGAGCGATGAGCACCGAAGGCGCTCATTGCCTGCAAACCTATCCAAGCGAGGCGAGCAGTGGAGGCAATAAAACATTTGAGACTTAGCCTCCAAACACTTAGGAAATGCGGGATTGCCTTAAGCTGCAAAGCACTTGACCAACGCGGGACTTAGAAAAATAAAAATACGAGACACGGGACAAGGTAGGAAAAATATTAAGTTAACGGCCGAACCGCAAAAAGCAAAAAACATGAAACACAAAAAAAATAAAAAAATAAATACAACAAAAACATCACACACTGCAGGGGGGACAGCCAGGACGTCTGTTAGTGAGGTGGAATGCAACAGTCCAACTGGACATTATATGCTGCAGGACAATAAAAAGAGATTGCTACCTCTTCAGGCTATTGATTGTTACATATATTCGTTACAAAAAGGTAAACTATATTAAATTATTATTCAATAATTCATTAATTAGTACACGCAAGGACACGCAAGGAGAGGCCCGCAATGAGCGCCAAAGGTCCTTAGAGTATAAAACGCTTAACATTGTGTGCTTAATATTGGGTCCATGAAGGCATCTTCTGCATCTGAAAGCATTGTGAGGGAAATGTATGAGGTTTAAGGTTTTTACAGTGCATCTCAGGTAGACATTCCTTCAATGACAGCCCCCCTTAACACGTAGCTCCCACATTTTTAAAGCAATTATATAGCCAGATATCTAAGACATGATTGTTGTTAGCTTAAATGTAGACTAATACTGCTATAGTGATGGGCTTGCAGAGTCTCACAATGGCATGTTAATGACAGCCAACATTAATATATGCACAAGTGAAGCTTGTGATCCTGACCTCAATATTAGTCTGAAAACAGATCCTTTGATCTGATGTAAATAACATTGAATATGGTTGCTGACCTTAGTGTAGTTGTATAGCTGATGAATGTGATATCAATGTTGATGAACAATATCATATTGCGAAGGTGATAGTACGCCTTGACCACTAAGCATTTATTGTGAGATGACAAATCATTATTAATGGGTATGGTCAGTGAGTTCTCCTGAGAACTAGCTAATGATTAGTAATGCTTGCAGATGGGAATCAGGTGAGTTGGTATATTATTACAGTTACAGTATTTAGCACGGTACAGTACATGCATGCTTTTTCATTTTTTATCCTCCATTTTTGACCACTTTTTTTCAGATTTTTATTTTAGGAACACACTGTATGTGGGAAACTGGATCAGATCATTTATTTTTCTGGGAACTGCACAATTTGTAAGTCTGGTCTTAAGTCTAATATTGAATTATTTTTTTTAAATCATTAATCATGAACTGAATTAATAATCAATGACTAATTAAAACATTTATCTTCTGTATACAACCATCCCCTAAGTCTAAGGGAAAAAAAGCTTAAAATGTGAATATGATAAAATACAGCACAAATAAAACAAATAATTCTGCACTTACAGTACGATTGATGATGATGATGTCCTGTTGAAATGCTATTAATTGCTGTATAAGAGGTGACCACATTAAGTTACTCTTGGCACCATTTCTAGTACATTGTCTGTAAATGTGATTGTATATTTTCCATTATAGCTGTATGTGCTGGCAGCTAAAACCAGTTATTAACTTGACAATTGTCACGATCATCTTCTTCAAGGGGGCTTGATATGAACCTAGTTCAAACCTACCCCAGCAGAATCATGTACTTCCTGATCTCTGTGGCACAAAAGATGGCTTCTGAAGATTGCAAGGCCCAAAAGCTACAGGCAGAGAATACTGGATCCAGGTTACTTAGTGGCCCATAGCAAGACCACTCCCCAAGTCAGGATACAACACACAGAAATAGTCTCACACCTTGTTTATGTGAAAACTATATTGCAACCTTTATTGAATGAACAAAACAACATATTTATACTCTCCAATACCACACCCTTGTGTACATTTGTGTATTTGTGATGTCAGACCATCTGGCTTGCAAACTTGGGCTATCAAAGCTCTTGAGATCACATTCATTAGATAACCTTTATGTTAAACTCAAGTGTTTGCCCAGGACCACTTGAAGCACATGCATCTGTCTTGACCCAAGGTCTGCATGTTTGAGTGTGCAATGATCTGCAGCTAACTTCTATCCAGAGCATTTCTACCAATTCCACATATGTTCTATATAACATTTTCCCTCATAATATATTATACCTAGGATACATAATAACCATGTACAGGCAACATATAACCGCACAATAACACATAATCCCAATGCAACAATGTCATGCTCCCTTGGACATACTCACAAACCACTGACAATATGAGTCCTTAAACAATTAAATCATGACAACTTCTTCCCCTTCCTTTCTAGTATAGCATAGAGGATCATCCTAACGGATAATTCTCTAGCTATACTGCTTTTACTTGTCCTCCTGTCTGGAAAGTCCATCCATGTGATAGCCTCAGTGGCTCTCTGGGTACCCTGCCTCCCCCTGTCCAGGGCGAATACTCGCTCCTTCCCAGTGGCCTTGTGACTTTCCCAAGCCCCTGGGGAGACTTATAAGACAACTGCCATGGAGGACCCTTCAAGGTAGTCCAGGGGAAACAGTACATCCCAGCTAGTAAGTCCAGCATAAATTTGGGAGGATCCTTACCCAGCAAAGCCCTTTCCTTCCAGGCTAGGGAGACCTCCTGTCCTGCCGATTCTGGATCAGCACTCTGTCCCATGGGTAAAATTGAAGAGTACAGGGTTCCCTTTGTCAGGCCTGATCTTTCTCCTGAATAAACTGGGATACGGGAGTTGCAACATGGGCTAGTGACATTCACTGGTGGCATCCATGCTGGATTAATGGGCAGTTCTGATACAAGCTGTTGTGGCTCAGTAGCCAACCTTTCTCCCACCAAGCCTGGCCAATGGCCCCTTCTTTCCAGGGTTACAGGTACACAGCCAGTGTCTTTGGGCAGCTGCAGGGGAGTCATTGTAGTGATACCAGGAGACAAATCACAATCTGGGGTACCCTCTGGCTCTTTGGTCTCTGGATCCTCAGGTGGAACCTCCTGACTCTCTCCATCTGAGACTGCCTGGTGTGTAGTTACAGGCAGCCCTTGAGAAGCAGCAGCTACTGCCTCTTGTTCAGGCTGAAGAACAGGGCTACTTTCTGTTTCTGCTCCAGGGTCTGTGGCTTGCTCCTGGACAATGGTCATCCAAGGAACCTCTCTACAATTTCCACAGTCAAATGGTAGGGCCCAGTGCTCATTAGGTTCTTCTCTTACACTAGGAGCAGAGTAGCTTTTCCCCAGTTCTTCCCCTGGGCCTGGCACTGCTGTGGTTTGGCCCTGTCCCCCTTCCTCTAACTGGGTGAGACTTAGCCCCCTAAAGATAGGGACCAGTTCTTCCTCTTCCCAGTCCCCCCCATGGATGCCGGCACCCTTGTTATTTTGAGAATCATGGATATCAAAATCCTCCCCACAGTCCATACATTTATTTTCTGACCCCGCCTCAGCAATATTTAGCTGGGTCTCTGTAGTACCTGTTAGGTGGTTCTGTTCCATGCCTGACTGGCATGAGCCCTCCCAGCTGGCTGGCCAACAACCATCCAGGGATGCTTCATCCAGTAAGTCTATATAATCCACCTCCAGCTGTAGCTCCTGTTGGATCAAAGGCCAAAGTAATTTAGCTGTATGAGAGCCTGTCTCCAGTCCCAGCATGTGACAGCGCTTGGCAAACAGACACAGCTTTCTTTTCTCTGTCCCCAAGCCACAGTCCGGATCCCCATGTACTATGTCCCAAAGTGCCTTTTCCAGCCCCAATGAAAAATGATGATGTATCCCAACAGGTCCAACCCAATAAGCATATTGATCTTCCAGGGCGACCTCCTCATATACCAATTCTTCCAGCCATTCCATTAGCCTGTGACCTGGCCATAGTCCCAGGAATGCCATCCATTTATTTAGAAGGCCTATTCCTCTACAGTCCTTTCCAGTCACCAGTACATTCTCTATCTCTACTGGGGATAAGCATTTCCCCTCCACAGGAGCTGAGACAGGGCCATTGCTTACCCTTCTCCTGTTCCCCTTTACCTCCTGTGTGATTTGTATCCGGAGTTCCCTCTGCTGATCCTTAGTGAAACCTGCAGGCATTACCTCCATCCATCTTTGATACCGTCTGGACACTTCCTCCTCCTCTGCTGCAGACATCTCTTCATAAGCTGCCATCCTTCTGTGTTTTATACAGAGATCCCCACCGCTGCCAGCCAAATGTCACGATCTGCTTCTTCAAGGGGGCTTGATATGAACCTAGTTCAAACCTACCCCAGCAGAATCATGTACTTCCTGATCTATGTGGCACAAAAGATGGCTTCTGAAGATTGCAAGGCCCAAAAGCTACAGGCAGAGAATACTGGATCCAGGTTACTTAGTGGCCCATAGCAAGACCACTCCCCAAGTCAGGATACAACACACAGAAATAGTCTCACACCTTGTTTATGTGAAAACTATATTGCAACCTTTATTGAATGAACAAAACAACATATTTATACTCTCCAATACCACACCCTTGTGTACATTTGTGTATGTGTGATGTCAGACCATCTGGTTTGCAAACTTTGGCTATCAAAGCTCTTGAGATCACATTCATTAGATAACCTTTATGTTAAACTCAAGTGTTTGCCCAGGACCACTTGAAGCACATGCATCTGTCTTGACCCAAGGTCTGCATGTTTGAGTGTGCAATGATCTGCAGCTAACTTCTATCCAGAGCATTTCTACCAATTCCACATATGTTCTATATAACATTTTCCCTCATAATATATTATACCTAGGATACATAATAACCATGTACAGGCAACATATAACCGCACAATAACACATAATCCCAATGCAACAATGTCATGCTCCCTTGGACATACTCACAAACCACTGACAATATGAGTCCTTAAACAATTAAATCATGACAACAATGATCGCTCATCATTTGTTTTATTTCTATCTGTGAGTCCTTTAATAACAGTGACAGATTTATATGTAAAAAAATAATGCCAATGAATAGAGTTATCTGGAGTTTTCTTTTTATGGCACCATGGTTGACGTGTGCATTGATTTTATTATCATTTAAAGTGGCAATTAGTTAAAAGTTAATGAGAACAAAGGAGCTGTCACCATCATTCATCCTGGAGGCTCAAATTATGCACTGGCTGCTTGCTGCGCTCCAGTTGAAAGAATGTGGACATTACAAAGATAACAGGAGCATATTTTAACTTCTTTTATTTAGGAGGATGATTAAAGCCAATGACAGCAGGATATAGGAAACACAATTATAAAGAAGGCAACAAAGCTGCATGTAAAGCCAGTTGGATGCTTCATTGCATTGGAAGAGGACTTAGCAGTCAAAAAAGGTTGGCAATAAAAAGAGATACTGATGTCACTCTATAGACCCCTAGTCAGATAAAAAGAGATACTGATGTCACTCTATAGGCCCCCTAGTAAGATATAGAGAGGTACAAATGTCACTCTATAGACCACTAGTCAGAAATAAAATAGTTTCCTGAACTTGTACATGAAAAGTATTAAATTGATTCACTCCTGATATTATTAGTTATGGAATATTCTATGTTTAAAAGAAATTTGCACTAGGTCAGTCATTTTCACATAACATCAAAATTCAATTAAAAAAATAAATAAATAATGTTTTTACAAATTGTTCTTGATTTGTCAATTCTCCTCACACATCTCTTTCCCTGTAGAATACAGTGAAGTAACAATATTTAGTGCTTTCATTGTCGGCTACCGTAGATCAGAAGTCCTGAGAGGGTTGCCAACAGTCCAGGGAAAGGGAGATGGATTATCCAAACAGGAACTACCCTATTCTAATTTAGTTTATGAAGCCATTCTTTTATTATTTTAAACAAAGGTCTGTTCAGCTTAAAACATGTTCTCTACTCCTGGTTTTGCCCTATCAAGAGGAGATAAATGTTTTAACAAGACATTTCTTGTTAATAAAATTCATGCTTAATGATTTAAAAAAAGTGATGCTGAATATTGAACTTACTTTCAAAGATCATATTCAGTTAATCTTATCCCACTATAGCACTATAGGATCAAAAGGATGGGAGGGGGGATTAGGTGTCAGGGAGTGCTAAATTGTCAGGCACAAGCAAACTGGATGACTTGTCACTAAGTGTATTATTGCTTTTCATAATAATTGAATAGGAATTGTATTAATGACCAGTATGTAATTAAAGCAACTAGCTCCTCTGGTGGTCCTTAATGCAATATTTGGAGTTTCTTTAAAGGGACGCTATAGTAGCACAGCAAGTTATGTGACTTACAACTAAAACTTGCATCTAAAATAAGGAAAGAATCATTAGTGCAGATATTATGTCTATAAGCCTGATATCATAAACTTATGACTTATTTCCCCTCTAGCAAACTTCCTAGATTTGCCATGTTGGCCTCCCTCATGCCTCTCTTCCCTAGAGTTTGTTGCTGTGTGCATTTTGAAACTACATATTGCTTCTTCTAATGTCAATACAACACTTTAGCGTCTTCCTATTACTCATAGGTCCTCATTCAATTGCGATTTGGCCAATTGAATAGGGCTCTATTTAAGCACAGAGCATATTTTTTTACAGGAGTTTTTAGCTAGTGAAGACCTAGCTTTTGTATAGAAGTTCACTAACTAAAATAATTTTAAGATGGAATCACATGACACAAGTGATGTAAAATTAAGATTTCCTTAAAAATGCATTTATCCTCATGGTTTACGTGTTTTTACTTTGTTATATACTTTGCAAACATTAAAATTTTCCCAAACTGTAGTGGTCCTTTAAAAGACTCAGTTAGGAGATTCCCTGCATTAAAACTTGTTTTATAACTACAGTGTGCTTTTTATTGATGTCTAAAATATTTACACTTCTATAATTTGCAAATATTGATGTTAAAGTTATATACAAGGTTTACCCTTCAGCCAAGTTATAGCATCAGTTACAATAAACAGATATTTTGTAAGATACAGAATCAGATCCTCTGAATGCAAAGTCTACATCTTGCTGAGCGATTCCTACTTTCTAATGAATACATTGGTGACCATCTTAGCTTCCCCTGGGTTATTCAAGGAAAAAGCAAATTATTACAGCAACCAACACACAGCTGGGATGTGCAGGGTGCCATCTGTGCTACTGTCTTTTAATGTGTTACAGAAAATAAAATCCCCAAATTATATGTAATAATCCTCACAGTCAGCCTGGATTGGCTGGTATAGATTGAGGATGGAGACACAGCAGTGGAGATGTGTTGACCGCCCTGCTTGGAAAAAGTGATATAGACGCATATGGTGAATTAGATCTGTTTGGCCTTTATCAAGGACTTGATATGTGAGGACAGCTTTAGTCTGGTCAACAGAGAAAACCAGTTGTTATAATTGGGAACCCACTCGAAAATTAAAAACATCTATGGAAGAATTTACTTAGACATTGCATCACAAGCATACTGGAAGCAATTATTGTACTCCAGTTGGACACAGTTTTACCCAGAATGATCATCCCATTCAAATCCTTAAAATAAAAAACTCAGAGAGAATTTAAAAAAAATCCAGGATAGAAAAACATTTGCAATGAAGATGATCCCATTTTTCAACACTAAAGATACAGGACTTAACATAGACTGGGGATTTCTATCACATTATCAAAACTTCTTGTGACCCTGCTACATTCCTTCTCATGTGCTTGAAGGTGTGTCAGAAACTCTAAATATAGCAAAATCATTTGCTAGTTTTACTGTAGAAAAATAAAAATATTTAACAAAAATGAAATTGATAAAGTACTTGTTATTTTAAGAAAAGAATATGAAAACAAGGAGTTGATTATGGTGATAATATTATAAATCTATGGTATATTTACCATTATATTTTGTTAGTATATAAACCATTTGCTGACTAGATTTAAACATGTCAAATTGAAAAAAGAAAAGAAAGGAAAGACACATTTTGTTGTCAGCAAAATTACTCCTCTGCAAAAATACATTTTGAATAGAAAAGATATTTTTTAAAACATAATTTTATTTAATACATTTAAAACATAATTCAAATAGAAAAACGATGATTAAAATGTTTTTGTTTTTTTAAATAAATGTGGTAGATCAGCTACTTCTTTCCTGACTATATCCTCCTTACCAAATAGTACTTGTTATAACCTACAGTTTTACATTGTACCATATTTGAACCTTACACTTCTACTACAGTAAAATTGGGACTAAACACTTGACTGAGTCACTAATTGACCCATCTGAGCTGAAGTAGACATACTGTAGATAAAGGACTACTGTAGTAATAATATCATATGGTTTTATTTGTTTATATAATAACTAATTAGCAATAAAAACAATCCTCACTATGTCTCAAGCACACAGTAATAAGAAGAGAAGTATTAGGTATCCTTAATGTTAAAATATTGTTCTGCTCCCATTCCTCTGACCTCATGCACTAAACAGCACTTTGTCACATGCAGAAATCTAATGTTCACTTTGCAACTGTAACTGTTGCCATGGCAAACCACAACACAACAGCATTTCACTTCAAGATTCTCCCCCATCAAAGCTGCCATCAACATCAAGATTTGTGCAGAAGAGCTCATACACAACATAGCACCAAACTGCACAAAGATTTGGCCAAGTAATAATCATCTGCAGTAAGTCTAAATTTGACTTTAAAAACTAAGTTAAATATTTTCCATAAAATACTAACTTTATTTAAAAATGTTAGACTTGTGCATTAGCCACAATTTAAATGAATGCAAATTAAAATGGATTTAATCTCCAAGAGGTAACAAGGAAAGGGAATGTTCTTATGGTAATGCATTAAGAAAAAAATAATTCAGATCAGAGTACAAAGCCTTAGAATACTGCTCTGGATCTGCCCTGTGTAATGCAAATGTTATTTAGACTTATTGATGGTACTTCTCAAAAGATAAAATTACAGCTTCCACAGCTTTCAATGAAAGTAAGCTCTAGGAAAAAGCTATTACTGCAGACCAAAAAAAAAGCTTTGTTGGTGCACGTGAGTGGACAAAAGAAAAACAAATCAAAAGGGCACTGGATTAAGTTTACAGCAATCCTTGCTAAAAGAACATTCATTCCATTAACAATAAGATTTTTCTCATAGCAATATTATGTTCTTAGATTTCCTCTGTGAGTTCACAATGTTTCCCCTAGTAATGTTTTATTTTTCAGAAGCTATTAAAAAGTGTGTGCAGGGTGTAGGTGTCAAAGCGGGGGGGGTCAGCACCTGAATTTTTGTCTGCAGCCTTATTAAATTGCGATTCTGCAAATTTAAAAGGGCTCAATTTAAGCACATAGCATTTTTTTACAGAAGATTTTAGTTAGTGAAGACCTTGCTTTTGGATAGAAGTTCACTAACTAAAACTTCTGTAAAAAAATATGCTATGTGCTTAAATAGAGCCCTTTTAAATTTGCTGAATCGCAATTTAATAAAGCTGCTAATTCTAACAAATTCACCAATCAGATAGGTGTAATCATTTTATTTACCTAAAATGAAATAGAGACATATATTTTGATTATGCATACAAGCAATAGTCTGTTCTTTTTACATAAAAAGTTTTGCATTAAGGATTGACAATGTGAGAAACTGCACATGATAGTGAATGAAAAAAAAAAAAGAAAAAATATTACAGATAATAATTTATTACCCTTTATATAAAATGTTGCTCCAGTAATGCATCTTTGTGGTTTCTGATTAACTGCTTCCTCATAGTGTAATAGGTTTTCAATAGTGATGTCGCAAACATCAAATTTTATGTTTACGACATCACTAGTGGTTACACATTACGGACGAACTTTAATGTTTTGCGTTCTCTTTTTAGAGAACCACTCTTCCACATAGGAAATATGTGCCATTTTCAACAATTACAACACCAACAAACAAATGTCAACCATTAAAAAGCGCCATTGACAAAATAACTCATTACTATTTCATGTAAGTACTGTTTCGGCATGATTTGCCCCACAAAACACTTGCCTTTTATGTTAAAAAAAATACAGTTCAAATGTTTATTAAGTATGTTAATGTTTACAATGTTCCAAGTTTAACAAAAAAAAAGCTAAAGTTGGTTAATTGTAGATATTTAAAAGTTTATGTTAACAGCAGAAGGACGTTTTGTTATACAATGTAAATGTAGCATTTCATGTAAAATATTAATCCAGGGAGTAATCTGATCGGCAGTTTATGGGGTCAGGAAGGAGTTAATTTTTTTCCTGCTTTGATACAATTGGCTACATTTCAAGGAAGGTTTTTACTGTTTGCCTTTCTCTGGATTCAATATGTATTTCATTTAACTGTTTTTAATCTACAAGTTGCATGTTAAAAAAACATTATGTCAAGTTTACAATACTCATTAATCAAATGTTCAACTATTCTTACATTCAAATGTTACCACTTTTACAAAAAAAAAACTTGAACAGTTCGTCAACAAAAAAATAAAATGTTCCAAAAATAAACATGTTTAATATAATAATTGTACTTCTTTCGACATAAGAAAAAGTGTCAAATACGCATATTACCGACAAAACAAATTTACAAACATACACATTTCATTGCCGTAATTTTTTGACTGGCAAGTCGCTAGTTCTATTAGAAAAGGAATCTGCAATGTGTTTGTATAGAAAGATATGTCAGTAGAGTGCATGTCCTGCAGTTTTTATAGAGTGATCTAATCTTTAAAAGTGTTTCTTTTCTCTAGCACATAAGTGTTATGAAAAGACTCTTGGGTTCAAGGGCGGACTCTTTTGGACCTCACTTTTACCAGAAATGCCCGGTCAAAAGCCCTCTTAGACAGGGCTGAATTCAAGTGTAGTGTGCCATTTCATATGGGATTAATTCAATGGATCTCTGTTATGACAGGGGGACCATTGCACTTTAGATCTGTTTAAAGGGTATGGGTCCTGGGCCTGGCATTGGTTAATACATTTAGTTACTTGGTACTGACAAACTTAAGTTAAAAAGAGTCTAAAAACATTTATGTCTGTTATCTATGTAGGTGCTAAGTCTTTGTTCAGTTTATATTAGTATGTTAGACAATTATTGTTTTGTAATTCTTGTTATGTCACAAATTCCCAGATTCTGTATATTCTAGGTCTTCTTGCATGGCCAGCACACAAGGAGCTAAACTCTCAACTGAGTTCAAGGGAAAAACAGTAACTGCCATGTGAGGTCTCTGTTAATAAACTGTGCCCTGGTTGACTAAACATTAACAATAGTGATGTCGCAAACATAACATTTTCGGTTCGCGAACCGCGAACGCGAACCGCCGCAAATGTTCGCGAACCGGCGAACATCGGCGAACCGCCATAGACTTCAATGGGCAGGCGAATTTTAAAACCCACAGGGACTCTTTCTGGCCACAATAGTGATGGGAAAGTTTTTTCAAAGGGACTAACACCTGGACTGTGGCATGCCGGAGGGGGATCCATGGCAAAACTCCCACGGAAAATTACATAGTTGATGCAGAGTCTGGTTTTAAGACATAAAGGGCATAAATTACCTAACATTCCTAAATTGTTTGGAATAACGTGCTTTAAAACATCAGGTATGATGTTGTATCGATCAGGTAGTGTAAGGGTTAGGCCCGCTTCACAGTGACAGACCAAACTCCCCGTTTAACGCACCGCAAACAACCACAAACAGTCCATTTGCACAACCACAAACTCCCCATTTGCATAAGGTTGGATACCAAACTAGCCATCGCTCGTTCCTTGTCCTCACTGATGTCATTGAAGGTCTCTTCCTCCACCCAGCCATGTACAACACCAAGGGTCCCCGAAAGGTGACAACAAGCCCCCTGGGACGCCTGCTGTGTTTGGTCTTCCACCTCCTCAAAGCCACCTTCCTCCTCTGACACCTCTTCTTCAGACTCCTCTCACTGCGTTGCCTCTCTCTGCATTATTATAAGGTGTGTTAAGTAGTACTACTCTTATCAGTTTTAAACCTGTTACAGCACATATCAGGGGGCGTGTATAAGGCCTGGATTTTTAGAACCGGGAGATGGAAAAAGATGCTTTGTTGGTCGTATCACTTCAATTTTGGGGCACTTTGAGAAATTAGCTTCTTACGCTCAAACATGTCCTTTACAGGCACCTGACTATGGGCAGATGAGCAGGAACTGCTCAAGGCGAGAGACGCAGTGGCGGATGGTTGAGAGGGGGCAAGGAGGACAGCAGTGGTTGATGTGGCTGATGATGCTGGACCAGGAGGAGGATGGCGGCTTTGAGTTTGTGTGCTGCTTGTACTCATGTGTTGGTCTGGAGTCACCCAAACATTAGGTCTCAACCTGTAGAGGATAAGGGAACCAGGCTACTCTAGACCTCATTCATCATTACCTGTTTTGACAGATTGGTACTATGCATCCAAGCTACTGTGACAACAGATATGAGTGGCACTGTGCACTTGCAGAAGTTGGCAGAGTAGACGCTGTAGGTCTGACACACACGCTTGCAGACAACTAACTGCTATGCAGTAGAAAAATGTATTTTGTTTTAAATGTACACTACTGTTACACCAGATATGAGTGGTGTGTTAAGTAGTACTACTCCTATCAGTTTAATTCCTGTTATGTGCCTTTTTTGGGGGTTTGGTTGTTGAAGGCACAGTGCAGCACCAGAGGCCAGAAAAATTAGGCGTGTACACATGCCTGAAAAATTAGGTATTGTTGATCTTGCAGCGAGCAGAGAAGAAGGTAGGCCTGATTCAACGCCCCAGCCTGCATACCCACACTCAGAGATTGACCATGGGCCGGAGATATAAAGGGGGGCCATCCCAAATAAGCACACAAGCGGGGACAAAGGTAGTGAAGGGGACATAGAGGCCCATGGACTGACGGTCGCCATCTTGGCAGGAAAAGGGCCCAGCAATTAAGCCAAACTGACCCAGCACAGGCAGCTACTTGAGTCAAACGCTGTACAATTACACCTTAATAAACCTGAAACATGCAGCAGCAGGGATTCTAAATGGCCACACGGGGGCAAGGAGGCTAACAGCCCCCACAGTCTCTGCACCACTCTTTTTAACAGATAACCCAATGGGCTAACCAGGGACCTTGCCCAATTAAAAAAAACAGAATTTTATTGGAGGAAATATCAGTGTCTTTACCCCCCAAGAGAGGACATAATATACGGTATCTTTAGACTTCCTGATGGCCAAACCCCAATGCTATCCAAGAAACATTTCAAAACTTTATCTGACTGGGGGTCTATAGAGTGACATTAGTACTGACCTTTATATGACTGGGGGTCTATAGAGGGACATTAGTACTGACCTTTATCTGACTGGGTGTCTATAGAGGGACATTAGTAATGACCTTTATCTGACTGGGTGTCTATAGAGGGACATTAGTACTGACCTTTATCTCACTGGGTGTCTATAGAGTGACATTAGTACTGACCTTTATCTGTTTGGGGGTCTATAGGTGACATTAGTCCTGACCTCCTGCTGCAGTATTATTACTCCCAGTACTCCCAGGCTTGCTACTATTACATATAATAACCTCAGTTTCATTTTCTTATCTGTTGGTAACATCAAAATATGATTATTAAATATTTCATATTTGTTTGTTTTTTTCTCCCAAAGTGAACCCCTTTGTGTGTGTCCCACAGATGTGGCGTTTCCGCTCTGCGTATGTTGGATTTACACCGCTCAAAAAGTATGAAAAGAGATCCCCCCCTTGAAGCCCATTAATGACATCATCAGTAAATTGTATGTAACAGATTCCAGTGTTTAGTGTTTATTACCCAATACTGCGATCATATCATTTATGACAAAAATCCGTATTTGTCGTATTATTTAGACGCGCGAGCATCTTTGTGTTACATTTCCTGATACTTTTATTATCTTGATCTTTATATATTTACTAGCGACTTGCCCGTCAAAAAATGGCGGCAATAAGATTGTGAGGCAGGTAATGGTGTTTGGACGAGACATTCATTTTGTTGGCGGTCGGAGATCCTTCGGCGCTCATTGCGAGGCTGTTGGTTGTATTTTTTTTCTGATAGGCGCTTTTGCTGTTATTCTTTGGTCGGCGGTGATGTGTTTTTTGCGCTTATTGCAATGCTTTGTGTGCTATGAGCAGCGTTGGCGCTCGTTGTGAGGCGCTCAGTGAATGGCTTTTATGTTTAATGTGATAATGTTTTTTTTGTGTATATGTATTTTTGTATGCTAATGAAATAATTACTAAATGAATATACTTTACCTATTTGTAAGTAATATATGCAGGAAGCATTGTGCTGAAGAGCTGACAATCTGTTTTCATGTTCCTGCAGCATACAATGTAGGTTTTCAGTGCTGTGGAGCTGCTGGGTAAGTGTCAGCAATGTGTGCAGTGTGTAGTGTAAATAGGCTGCGTGCGCGAGGGGAAGCCGTTAGGGTAGCTGGGTACTTCCGCATTGTGTAAGTTAGTGTTGTAAAATGGCGGGGAATGTGTATGTGGTACGCGGGTGTGGATGATTTAGCGTCCTTGTTAATAGTGTATCTTTACCTCGTACGGCTTTTTAGGAAAATCCCTATGTGTTTTGCGTGTTTAGGGTCCTGTAGCCTCGTTTTCTTTTTTTCAACGGCCATTTTTTCTCTCACTTAGGTGATTTTCGGGTGTCTAAACTCATGAATTTGGACTTAAATGGAGGTGTAACTTCACTTGCAGAGGTCCTCGGTGCCCGCCTTGCTGTGGGTAAGCTTTTTATGTGTTTGTTGTGTGTATTTATTGTGTTTTTAATGTTTTTAAGTGCGAGCGGTTCGGGCGTTAAGGTCGTATTTTTGTGAGCTCGTAATGTTTTTTTTTCTAAGTCCCGTATTTTTGGATGGTAAGTCCGTAAATTTGATGGTGTAAGTCCACCCTGCCGCTCATTGCAGCCGACGTGGGAGCCTTCGGCGCTCCTTGCCAGCAACTCTGGCCCTCGCTTCACAAGCCCGCAGCGTTAGCAACAACTCGCCTGCTCACAACTATATATGTGATATCTGCAACGTCTTCCCCAGTTGGCACTTGTAAATCGGCTAAGCGACAAAAAAAATGGAGTCCGGAAAAAATGAAAACGAGGCTACACGACCCCAAACCGTGCAAAACATCGCCAGCCATGTACGACTTTTACCTAGGAACAGGCGAGGTACAAAATACACTATTAGAAATAATGGAAACTGCTGGCGAGCCGCGTAACACATACACAATCGCCGCCATTTTATAACACTAACTTGCAACTAATAACATTACAAATCTAAAATGGCGCGTTACACGACTATACAAGCGGTTTCCCCTCGTGCACTGCGCACATTGCTGACACTTACACCTCAGGTCACCAACAGTCCAAACGTACACTGTAAGCTGCAGGAAAATCAAAACTGATTGTTAGCTCTTCAGGATATTGATCACTGGATATACTAATTACAAATAGGTAAAGTATTTTAGTAATTAATTAATTCATTATTATTAAAAAATATATATATAAAAAAAATACGCTTAATAGCATATTTTACCTGCCGTTACTTTACATACATTAACGTTTCGCACTTCCTAATACATTTGTTCATTCACAATAGTTATTATCGTGCATTCATTTAATAAGTATTAATTAGTAATGGAAAATAAAAATGTAGACTTTACACTACACTAAAATGTTTTACTTTTTACTCTGCAGTTATATATCTGGATTACTGCTCATTGGCTGCCAGCGATAGCACTCTCAAAGCAGTTACAAATCTAAATCACTTTATTATGCTCTGAGACCTGAATACATTTTTTAATTTACACTGCACAATTTTTTTTTTATATTTATCACTGTACTTATATATCTGTCTTGGCGATGAGCGCCGAAGATTGATCGTTGCAAAGCACGAAACATGAAGGACACGATGGAAGAGGCTCACAATGAGCACCGAAGGTCCTCAGGGTACAAAAAGCATCACATTGTGTGTCAAACAGCATTGCCATGGCTTCAAACTTTATTGCCCCGTCATTTGTGCCAGGCAAGTCGCTAGTGATATAATATAACATAATGCAATACAATATTATACAGTACACATGGGTGTTGGAACTGGGGGGGTGGTGGTAAGGGGTAACCCCCCCCCCCCCAGATTTCTTATCGTATGTATGTATGCATATAGAAGCGCAGGGGAGGGGAGAGGGGGAGGAAACACAAGGGAAAGGAAGACACAGGAGAGGGGAGAGGGGGAGTAAGACACAGTGGAGAGGGGGAGGAAAACACAGGGCAGAGGGGGGAAGAGAAACAGGGTATGGGAGAGGTGAGGGGAAGAGACACATGAGAGGTGGGAGAGACACAGGAGAGAGTGGGGGGTAGAGACACAGGGGAGAGGGGGAAAGAGACTAATGGGAGGGAGTGGTGAGGAGACACCGGGGAGAGGAAAGGGGGTAAAGACACAGAGGAGGAGGGAAGAAACACAGGGGAAGGGAGAGGGGGTAGAGACACAGGGGAGAGGGGGTAGAGACACAGGGGAGAAGGGGGAAGAGACACAGAGGAGGGGGGAGAGACACAGGGGAGAGGGAAGGGGGGAAAGACACAGGGGAGGGGGGAAAGAAACACGGGAAGGGAGAGGGGGGTAGAGACACAGGGGAGGGGGGAGTGACACAGGGAAGAGGGAAGGGGGAAAAGACACAGGAGAGGGGGGAAAGAAACACTGGGGAAGGGAGAGGGGGTAGAGACACAGGGAAATGGTAGGAGAGACACAGGGGAGAGGGGGGTGAGAGAGACACATGGGAGGGAGTGGGGGGGAGACACAGGGGAGGTCTTGTGCTTTATTCTTATTCTTATTATTATTACTATATAATGTGTAGATGTACCGGCTGGGCATGCTCTTGTGCATTATTATTATTATCACATATCTAGTTGTGAGCGTACGGGTCGTTGCTCACGCTTGCGAGGGTCCGCATTTGCGGTGGTGGGAGCATCCCAACATCGGCTGTGTTCACACACATACACACACACACAACTTTTTAACAAAAAAAACCTCAAAGGCCCCTCACACCCGCTTACACCCAGACACACACAAGCAAGACTTAACAAAAAAACAGTAAAAAAGGCCCCTCACACGCTCTTAACACACATACGCACGACTTAGAAACAAAGACACTGCGTCGTACACGTAAAAGCTAACCGCGTCTATCGCAAAAAAATACAACAGCATTGCAACAAAATACGGCTGCATCGGAAAAAAATATGGCCGCGAAAGACCCATTCCAACCGCCGTGCATCAAAACATCACAAACACAAGAAATAAACACAACGAACACATAAAAAGCTTACTTACAGCAAGGGGGGGCATCAGGCACCTCCAAAAGTACATTTACACGTCCATTTAGGTAAAAAAAATGAGTTTAAACGGCCGAAAATCGCCTAAGCGAGAGAAAAAATGGCCGCCGAACAAAACGAAAACGAGGCTTCAGACGTAACTACACTGCAGTAACCAGCAAGAATGAAACACATACTATGCGGAATGTACCACAGTCACACTTAAACACCATTTTGAACACTACTACGCACAAAATGGCGGATGGATTGCAAATTGTAAGTTGGAACGCAAATATTGCATGCGTATTGCGTGCTAACGTTCTGAGGCACTTGAAAGTTTCAAAAAATACTGCCTACTTTCCAGAAATTTCTACAAGGTTATAAATACTGCCTAATTTCCAGAAACTTCTACATTTCTACTCAGGTGATGAACAGAGTGACTTTAGAGTTAACTGCTGCTTTTACTTGAGAAGAGAATTGTTTTCTAATTTACTACTTTACACTGTGCAAATTACAACTGAGAGGTAAGCTATAATATATTACATTTTATTATCAAGACAGCACAAAAAAAAAAAAATGAACTATGAAAATGTGATTTCTGTATAGTCACATGTCACACGCACATTTATGTGTGTAGGCCCACAAAAAAAATAAGGTTCATTTAACAAAAAACAAACAAAACAAGTATTTTTATATAAAAAAAGCCATTTATCTATAGTGACATGTGACACGCACATATATGTATCATCTATAGTCACATGTCACACGCACACACATTTATGTGTGTTGGCCAAAACAAAAAATAAGGTTCATTTAACAATTAAAATATGATTCATGTACAGTGATATGTCACACGCACACAAAAAAATTACATTGAACTCTGCAAATGTGCTTCATGTATGTGACATATGTGTGTAGCCACAGCAAAAAAAAAATGTTAATTGAAAATAATTACAGAAGTATATTTAAATGACATTAATTTAGTGCAATTCAATAGATCATGTAAAACTCAATCTTTCTACTTCTTTTAATATTCAAACAGACTCTGCATCAACAGCGTCACTCAACAATTTGCACCGTGCATTGTGACCCACAATCCCTTTTAAAGAACACCAACAAAGAAGAACAGGTAAGATAGAACAAGACATTATATGCTGAAAAGGCCATGGTTTGCTAAATAAAAAATAAAAAATATACAATTAACTATTTCACTTTCTTTTTCAAACAGACACTACAAGAAGACCGGCGGATTAAGATTGGCAGGAGGGGACCCTCTGTCATTCGACACTTCAATCAAGGGAAAGTATTAAGTATAAAAAAGAAATGAACTATGAGCCTCATTCAATTGTGAGTTGGCCAATTGAATAGGGCTCTATATAAGCACATAACATATTTTTTATACAGAACTTTTTAGTTACTGAACTTCTATCCACAATCAAGGTCTTCAATAACTAAAAACTTCCGTCAAAAAATATGTTATGTGCTTATATAGAGCCCTCTTCAATTGGCAAAAATGCAATTGAATGAGGACCTATATATCTTTAATGGCCGAGGGCCTCATTTAAATGTGATTTGCCCATTTCAATAGGGCTCTATATAAGCACAGAGGATATTTTTTTACTGAACTTTTTAGTTAGTGAAGACCTTGCTTTTGGATACAAGTTCACTAACTAAAAACTTCTGTAAAAAATATGCTCTTTGCTCATATTGAGCCCTATTCCATTGCCCAAAATGCAATTAAATGAGGCCCCGACAATATAACAAATGCAGCAACGAAAGGCCCTCATTCAATTGATATTTTGGACAATTCAATAGAGCTATAAATAAGCACATTTAGAACCCTATTGAATTGGCCAAACTGCAATTGAATGAGGGCCAAAGTATGCAACATATGGTACACACAAAGTGGTACACACAAAACAGGATTGTAACAAACACATAGCAAACTAAATTAATATTCATTTTCAATGTTTAACAACCTATAAGCCTTACAAAAAACACTACATAAGCATACCAAAAGGGGAAATCAGGATTGTACAAAAACTCACACAAACACATAGCAAACTACATTTATATTCTTATTTAATGTTTAACAACCTATAAGCCTTAGAAAAAAGCCTAAATAAGCATAACAAAAGTGGTGCGCATCAAAGAGGATTGTACGAAAACTCACACAAACACATAGCAAACTACATTTAGATTCTTATTTAATGTTTAACAACCTATAAGCCTTAGAAAAAAGCCTAAATAAGTATAACTAAATTGGTGCGCACCAATAGGATTGTACGCAAACTCACACAAACACATAGGAAACTAAATTAATATTCTTCTTTAATGTTTAACAACCTATAAGCCTTAGAAAAAAGCCTAAATAAGCATAACTAAATTGGTGCGCACCAATAGGATTGTACGCAAACTCACACAAACACATAGGAAACTAAATTAATATTCTTCTTTAATGTTTAACAACCTATAAGCCTTAGAAAAAAGCATAAATAAGTATACCAAAAGTGGTGCGCACCAAACAGGATTGTACGAAAACTCACACAAACACATACCAAACTACATTTATATTCTTATTTAATGTTTAACAACATATAAGCCTTAGAAAAAAGCCTAAATAAGCATACCAAAAGTGGGGCGCACCAATAGGATTGTAGAAAAACACACAAATAATGTAATTTTTTCCTTAATACAAATACATACAAATAAAATAACATTTTCATTTTTATTTTATAACAGATACTGCGTCAAGAACATCGGACCAGGAGTTTCAACTGAGGATCAGACCAGCGGACGAGGACTTTCAACAGAGGACTACACCATCGGACGAGGACTTTCCACAGAGGACCAGACCATTGGACAAGGACTTTCAACAGAGGACTACACCATCGGACGAGGACTTTCAACACAGGACCAGACCATCAGACGAAGGCTTTCAACACAGGACCAACAAAGATTCTGCTTGAAATCAAACTTCAACCAAGGTACAGTATAACAAGTAAAAAAAGATAAAAATAAATAAATATCTTAGCTTTGCATCAATGTCAACAGAACATAAAATTTAAAATAAAGCACCAGTAACTATAACTGTTAAAAAAATATAACTAACACATTTTTCATCTATCTCTTATTTGTCTTTTTGGGCCAATAATCTTTAACAGTAAATAAAAACTTCAATGTAGCCTGACAAAAAAAATTGCATAGTCCAACAAAAAAGGCTCAAAACACAGACTCTATACAATTTGTCATTCTAAAATTCCAGTCATAGACCCTCATTTAATTGCCATTTGACAAATTGAATAGTGCTGTACATAAGGACATAACATATTTTTTAAAATACCTTTTTAGTTAGTGAAACACTTGCTTTTGGATACATGTTTACTAAATAAAAACTTCTTTAAATAATTCTCTGATGGCCTTATTTAGACCTCTATTCAATTGACCGCATTGAAATTGATTAAGTATAAAATGTAAACACACTGTTGATAACAATTTTTCATCAAAACAAACTTAGCATCTCAAAATAAACTAATTATACATTATTTTATTTTGACAGATTAACATGGCTGATAATGAGAGTAAACAAGAAAAGAAAAGACGCCAAGCTAGAGAACGACGACAGAGAGCAGACAGCCAGCAGACACCGGAGAAGAAGGAAATTAGACGAGAAAAAGAACGCAAAAGAATTGCAAGCAAAAGACTGTCACCTGCAGAAATTAAAGATATGTCAAAAAAAGCAACAAAGCAAATAAAGCATTTACAACCTGTTGCTCAAACATCAGATGACATTTTACCAGAAAAAATACAACAGATACCAAAAAAAGCAACAAAAAAAACAAAGCATTTGGAACCCGTTCATGAAACATTACATGACATTTTACCTCAAACAATACAACATATACCAAGAAAAGCCACGAAAAAAACAAAGCATTTAGAACCTGTTGTTGAAACATTATATGACATTTCACCTGATGAATATGAAAGTCAAAATACAATATGCTTTGCAAATTGTCCTTTACTCAAGTCTTTAGCAGTAGAGGTTCATAGTTGTGGGGACATGACTACTCAATGTCAGTTTTGTGAGGCTTATTATTTTAAACAGGAGAGACCCAGAGATGGCCAATTTATTAGTTGCTGTCAAAAAGGCAAGTTCAAACTTCCAGAAAGGAAAGAATTTCCTATCTATTTACAAAATATACAAACTACAAAATTTTTAAAACAAACATAAGATCCTACAATAGTGCCATATCCTTTGCATCTATGGGGGCAACATTAGCTGCTAATGTACCAGGACATGGTCCTTACTGTTTTAAAGTCCAAGGACAAATTTATCATCGCACTTCCCATTTACATCCAGAGGAAGGAGATCAAAGAAAATTCGCTCAACTATATGTCCTAGATACAATGGAAGCTGTTGACCAACGTATGCAGATGGAAGAAAGTAAAAAATGCTTACACAGAGTTTTTATAGAGCTAAATAACATTATGGACAACAATCCCTACAGTAAAGCTTATAAAAAATTGGCAGAAGTAGAAAAGGAGCAACAACTTCATGCACAAAGACATCAATTACCAATGCCCAAGGTTAATATGGTGCTTAAAAGAGACAGACATACTGATAAACGTCGTTATAACTTGCCAACATCAAATGAGGTTGCAATGGTGTTTCAGAATGATGAAGGAGAACCACCATTTAATAGAGACATTAGAATATATCCCAGAAATGAGGAGCAACCGTTCATTAATATGAGTATCTTAAGTCCAAATTTAGATCCAATGACATATACGATTTTTTTCCCACACGGAGAAGCAGGTTGGCAACCAAAATTAACTCTTCCCAGTTACCCAAATGCTAAAGCCAGAATCCGAAATAATGTTTCTATGCTTGAATTTAAAGTAGCTCAAATTGCCATTCGAAATACATTTAATCCAATTTTATGTGGTGGAAAACTAACACAACAATGGATTATTGATTCCTATTTACAAGTTGAGGCAAATAATTTAAACTTTATCAAATATCAACAAGATAAACTACGTGTAGAACAATATTCTGGACTCATGGACTATGTTGCTGACGTGGCTACAAGCAGAGACATGACAGCTGGCAAAGCCATCATTTTACCATCTTCCTTTCAAGGATCTCCTCGAAATATGAGAGAAAGATACAATGATGCTATGGCTATTGTCACTAAATTTGGATAACCCGATTTATTTCTGACATTTACATGTAATCCACAATCTACTTCTTGGACAAACTGCTTCAGATCGACCAGATTTAGTAGCCAGAGTTTTTAAGATTAAATTAAATGAATTAATACATGACTTCACTATAAATCAGTCATTTGGCAAATGTCTTGCTTATGTATATACCATTGAATTTCAAAAAAGAGGCCTTCCACATGCACATCTTCTAATAATACTTCAAGAAAAAGATAAATTAGATACTTCGGACAAAGTGGATGCAGTCATTGTTGCTGAACTACCAGATCCAGAACTATATGGTAGACTATATGAGATTGTTACTCATCGCATGATTCATGGACCCTGTGGTGACCTTAATCCACAATCACCATGTATGGAAAATAATAAATGTTCAAAAGAATTTCCAAAAGATTATAGAGACAAAACCTATGCCAATTGTGATGGATATCCACTTTATAAAAGAAGAGAAGGAGATAGTGCCATTATTCGTGGGAAAAAAGTGGACAATAGATATGTAGTACCCTACAATCCACATTTACTCATGAAGTACAATGCCCACATCAACGTAGAAGCCTGCACTTCCATCAAATCCATTAACTATGTCTACAAATATATTTACAAAGGTTACGATGCAGCTACTGTAGTCGTCAAAAGTGCAGACAACCCTGAAAGTAGTGAGTTAGTACATGATGAACTTGCATCTCATGTAGATGCTCGCTATGTCAGTGCGCCAGAAGCTATGTGGCGGCTTCTAAAATTTGAAATGCATGATAGATCACATGCAGTATATAGGTTAGCAGTACATTTGCCACAACGACATTTAGTCTATTTCCATGCTGGAAATTAAATGAATGCATTGGCCCAAAGTGAAGATCGTCACATTACACTAACTGCATGGTTTGAATTAAATGCCACTGATTCTGAAGCAACTGAATACTTATATATTGAAATTCCATATCACTATGTTTTTGTGAATGGATTATGGAGACCAAGAAAAAGCAGAGGCAATAAAATAATTCCAAGAATTTACACAGTCAGTCCAAGAGATGTTGAACGTTTTTGCTTACGGATATTACTTTTAAATGTTCCTGGAGCACAAAGTTTTGAACACTTAAGAACTGTTAATGACATTGTATATGAATCCTTCCATTTAGCTGCAAGACATAGAAAGTTACTATCGGATGATACAGAATGGGAAAGATGTTTAGAAGAAGCAGCACAATGTCAAATGCCACGACAGATGAGAGAACAATTTGCTTTTATTTGTATCTTCTCAAATGCTCCAAATGCATTAGCTTTGTGGGAGACTTTTAAAAGTAATATGGCTGAAGACTTTATGCGACGATACAATGAACCCATTGCACACTTAAAAGCGTTAATGGAAATCCAAGAAGTCTTTTTAACTCATGGATTAAGTTGTGCAAGTTTTAATTTGCCTGATCCAGGTCTTATAGATGACATAAACTTTGAAGACTATGACATTCAACTACAAGCAGAAAGAACAGAAGAAAGACTTGCAACTTTAAATACATTACAATTGCAAGCATTTAATGCCATTAAAAATGCAATAGATGATGACATGGTGACAGAGCGTTATTTCTATCTTGATGGACCTGGCGGATCAGGAAAAACCTATCTGTATAATTTATTAATGAGTTCAGTACGAGCACAAGGTCAAATAGCAATGGCGTTTGCCACTACTGGAATTGCTGCACTTTTGTTAGAAGGTGGAAGAACTGTTCATAGTGAATTTAAACTGCCAGTGCCTATTTTAGAAACTTCTGTGTCAGATATTTGCATGACATCATTACAAGCAAAGAAATTCAACAAATGTAAATTAATTATAATAGATGAGACCACAATGATGTCATGCTATGCCCTCCAATGTATTGACCGTTTGCTTCGTGAAGTCATGGATAATACTTTTCCATTTGGTGGAAAGGTAATGTTGTTAGGTGGTGATTTCAGACAAACATTACCTGTCGTTATACATGGAAATCGAACTGACATTATTGAAACATGTATAAAGTCAAGCACACTATGGAAACATTTTACCCATCTTCAACTGAAACAAAATATGAAATCAGAAGGCCAAACTGATTTCAATGATTGGCTTATTAAAATTGGAGAAGGCAGAACAGAAAAAATACCACATTTACCTGACGACACTGTAGAGATCCCACCTCATATGATTTGTCAACAAGATATTATATCCGCTATATTTGAAGGGAGTATAAATAACGAGGAATATTCCGAGCTTGCCAACCAAGTCATAGTAACGTGTAAAAATAAGGATGCATTAATCCTCAATAATGAAATCTTAAAAAAAATTAATGCACCACAAAGAAATTATCACAGTGCTGATTCTGTACTTGCTGATGACAATGAAAGTCAGTCCAACTTTTCCACTGAATTCATAAACTCACTAACTCCTTCTGGAATGCCACCACATATTTTGCAGCTAAAGAAAGGTGCAATTATTATGTTACTGCGAAATATGAACCCCAAAAAAGGACTATGCAATGGGACAAGATTAATTGTTCAACAATTAAAGGACCATTTTATAGATGCTGAAATTTTAACTGGGACCCATAAAGGAGAGAGAGTTTTCATACCAAGAATAGATTTAGCACCAAGTGAAAGTAGTCTCCCTTTTATACTTCAAAGAAGACAATTTCCCATTATTATGGCATTTGCCATGATCATCAATAAATCACAAGGTCAAACATTCAAATCTGTGGGTATTTTCCTGGAAGAAACAGTATTTGCACATGGTCAATTGTACGTTGCGTTGTCACGGTGCAAAAATCCACAGGCTATTAAACTTTACATTGAAAAGAATGAAAGTCAAGGTGATTTATTAGAAGATGGACGTATTTTTACTAAAAACATTGTCTACTATGAAGTACTATAACTTTGCAATAAAGAAACAAAACACATGCAAAACACATTTAAAAACATTCAAACATAATAAACAAGAAACAATTTCAGTCATAATTTATGGAACGACTCTTTATGGATGATTCAACTCACAAAACACTTGCCTTGCAACTATATATATGTGATACTTATGTTAAAATGTTAATTAACTATGTTACTGTTTGTAATGTTACAAGTTGGAAAACAAGATTTTAACTTTCTTTACTTCAACATATTACAAAGTTCATGTTAACAGCTCCACCACGTTTTAAGACATAATGTAAATATTGTATGTTATGTTAATATTACTCCCCGTATTAAGGTTTATCGACAGTTTATGTGGTCATGAAGGAATTTATTTAATTGAGTACATTTTACAGAGAGTTTTTACTGTTTGCCTTCCTTTGCATTCAATGTATATTAAAGTTAAGAATTATTCGGATACAAATTGCATGTTAAAAAACCATTGCCTTAAGTTTTAAATATTGAGTACTTTGAAGTTAAACTGTTTTTACATTCAAATGTTAATACTTTCAATACAAAATTATGTTACAATCTTTATTCACTATGTTACTGTTTATACTGTTTCAATTTGTACAAATCTTTTTTACTGTTGGAAATGTACATATATAAGAAACTTGAAGTTTAAAAATATATTATGTCAAGTTTCTTACTTAAATATATTACAAAATTCATGTTACAATTGGGTACCTTTCAAGCTGGGTTTCTACTGTTTGTTTTCATCGGGATTAAATGTAAAATATTGAAGTTAATAATTCTTCTGATACAAATTGATTAGTTTAAATACTGATTAGTTTAAAGTTAAACTGTTTTTAAATTCAAATGTTGTTAATTTTTATACCAAATTATGTTACAAAATGTGTTCACTATCTTATTGTTTATAATGTTCAAAGTTATATAAATGTTTTACTAAACTAAACATGTTTTAATATCAAAATACTTACAACTGTCACATAGATATATTTATAACTAAACAACTTTCCAAATATACACATCTCATTGCCGTCATTTTTTGACGGGCAAGTCGCTAGTTACTGTATAATGTGTAGATGTACCGGCTGGGCATGCTCTTGTGCATTATTATTATTATTATTATTATTATTATTATTATTATTATTATTATTATTATTATTACTATATAATGTGTAGATGTACCGCTGGGCATGATCTTGTGCATTATTATTATTATTATTATTATTATTATTATTATTACTATATAATGTGTACATGTATCAGCTGGGCATGCTCTTGTGCATTATTATTATTATTATTATTATTATTATTATTATTATTATTATTATTATTATTATTATTATTATTACTATATAATGTGTACATGTATCAGCTGGGCATGCTCTTGTGCATTATTATTATTATTATTATTTTTACTATATAATGTGTACATGTATCAGCTGGGCATGCTCTTGTGCATTATTATTATTATTATTATTATTATTATTACTATATAATGTGTAGACGTACAAGCTGGGCATGCTCTTGTGCATTATTATTATTATTAGTATTACTATATAATGTGTAGATGTACCGGCTGGGCATGCCCTTGTGCATTTTTATTATTATTATTATTGTTACTATATAATGTGTAGATGTACCGGCTGGGCATACTCTTGTGCATTATTATTATTATTATTATTATTATTATTATTATTATTACTACTATATAATGTGTAGATGTACCAGCTGGGCATGCTCTTCTATATTATTATTATTATTATTATTATTATTATTATTATTATTATTATTATTATTACTATATAATGTGTAGATGTACCGGCTGGGCATGCTCTTGTGCATTATTATTATTATTATTATTGTTACTATATAATGTGTAGATGTACCGGCTGGGCATGCTCTTGTGCATTATTATTATTATTATTATTATTATTATTAGTAGTAGTAGTAGTAGTATATAATGTGTAGATGTACCTGCTGGGCATGGTCTTGTGTATTATTATTATTATTATTATTATTATTATTACTATATAATGTGTAGATGTA